>JABVXS010000194.1:0-46148 GCA_013365335.1 Madathamugadia hiepei
TTATTTCAGCCAAGTTCATTGCAGTGGCTGTAATAAAACGAATCGCTCAGGAGCGCGCTTCATGCAGATCCTTCATTCATCAAATTGCTAAAGTTCGGAATGGAACTGATGGTCGATAATGAATGAGTGATCAGTAAGTACAGTTACATTATCTGAAAATGTAAGAAAACAAGTTGGCACTGCAAACAGTTCGATGATGGAAGCTGTCGTCCTTCCACTTCGAACTTGGGCACTGAGACATTTAGAACAGACTGGACGGTGCTGAAGATGATAAATAATTTTAAACCACTTGTCTCTTTTGTTCAATTTTTTAATTTTCGGAAGATTTTCATCTACTCTTCACACGGTAGTTGAAGAATGCTTACTGCTACGACTAAAAAACATTGAAAGGACTCATTGAAATTTTGATCTGAAAATAGAAAAGACGAAAGAATTGAATTGAATTTCACAATCAATAATTGAAGTAGGAACTGTAAAAACTGAAACGTCAGTTCTCTATGAAACACATCAAATTTAAAATATAATTTTGCAATGTTTAATAATTGTGTAAGTTCAGGTTTAGGAGAAAAGTTAACATAAGCTGTCATAACAGTTTTCGATCAATGTAATAAAATTTCAAATTTCAAGTGTTGCTTTTTTCAAAGTTTGTTAATTGGATTAACATAGTTAATTAATAGTGGGTGTCACTGTAGCTAAATGCGAAGGCATCTGGTTTCGAACTAGAAGTTCGGTCCCTGCCAGAGTCACCAGTGGCCTCCATGACCGGAGCCACACGCTGGCAGAGAGGTTTGAGTGGTGTGACTAGACGGAGCTGCCCATCTCACGTGGAGGATGTCACATCAGGACCAATACTCATCAGAGTGCTCTTCACGGGAACCCTTGGGCAAGGTGAAAGCGGGGAGACAAGTCATGTTCGCCTAGCCAACGAGTCACTTCACGACAATGATTAACACAACTTCTTTCCAAGCAAGCTGGTAAAGGAGTTGTGGGGTGGATAGGAGGAAACGTTGAAAAATGGGCCGAATAGTTTTAATTGATAGCGGTCAGTTTAAT
Source organism: Madathamugadia hiepei (assembly GCA_013365335.1). Taxonomy (NCBI): domain Eukaryota; kingdom Metazoa; phylum Nematoda; class Chromadorea; order Rhabditida; family Onchocercidae; genus Madathamugadia; species Madathamugadia hiepei. The sequence goes on from JABVXS010000194.1 coordinate 1,054, forward strand.
GGTGGCTATGCGTGGATACTGTATCGCTGCTATATCACATCACAGCGAAGGCTACAAAAAGTTTGATCATGCCAATCAATTACGATTTCGTTGAACTTCAATTATTTTTTATATTTTTTGCTGGAATAAGCGATTTTTCGTCTTCTATTTTTGATCTTATTTTTCATTTCAATTCGGTTAAATTGAAGTAATTACAAAACTAAACTTCAAATGTTGTTTTCTTCAAAGTTTGCTAATCGGTCATTTGTTTGTGTTACCTGCGCTCCATATTGCATCAAATGTTTGTATATATCTGCTCATACCGCTATATTCCAAGTACAAATGAATGTGTGTATTTGTGTCTGTGAAGGTATTTATCTGTGTGTATGTGTCGGTCAGTGTATGCTTGTATCAAATATCACATTTTTCAACGGGTGGTTAAATTCAGCGGCCGAACCGTATAGTTCGAGTAAGCACTGAACAGGTTTAAAGCAAATATATGTCTGGTTTCTTCGAGATGTTTTAAATTCTAAGCAATAAATACCATTTCATTTCATCCCACCGTACATTTCATTTTGTAATTCCATTTACACAGGCCATTCATCCATTCATTTTATTTGTTTAACTAAAAAAAATTTTCATTTTAAAAAAGAATTGGAAAATTGTTGTTTAATATATATTATGGTATAAAATCTTCGTATTTTTTCTTTTTTTTTTTTAAATATTAGCTAATCGTCATAGCTTGCCTTTACGAATGAAGAAGATTTGTAGGACTTTATTTTGATTTTCTACGCAGTACAGCATTCCTACTCCGAAATATCACCAGTCGTTAGCACAGGTGATAAGCCAAGGACTAGCTAGGTGAGATCATCAGCCAAGGACTGGCGAGCTTGGATCATCACTGGAGCATCAGCCCAGGACTGGCTAGCTTAAATTATCCGCCAAGGACTAGCTAGCTCGGATTATCAGCCAAGGATTGGCTAGCTTGGAGCCAAGGACTAACTAGCTTGGATTATCAGCCAAGGACTAGCTAGCTTGCACTGCTTAACAAATCACAAAATTACATTTATTTATTTATTTCTATTAATATGTTTATTCTTGTAACTTTTTCTTCTCTTCATCATTACTGCTGCTTTGAGTTAATTTTTTGATTAATTAATCAGGACGGAAAATCAAGCTTTGTGAGTAAGTAATGTTGAATAGCCCTAAGGCAGTTGGCGGGTAATTTATAAAGAGACAGAGCGTTTATTTCCATGAAAATTTTTATTGCACTAAATGTTGTTGAAGTTCGGGAATTTTTCGTCACATTTGTCATTAATTTTCACTTTTTTATCACTTATCTTCCAGCCTTTATCAAAATTGTGTCAACTTGTAGCATGCAACTTTTAAAATGCAAAAATTTTAATTATTTAATTAAATTTAAAGCTCAATTTTTGAAGAAATTGAATTTTTTGACAGGAAATTTTACCTAATTATTTATATGAAGATGATAAATAATTTTAAACCACTTGTCTCTTGTGTTCAATTTTTTAATTTTCGGAAGATTTTCATCTACTCTTTACACGGTAGTTGAAGAATGCTACCTACTATTTAGCTTACTGCTACGACTAAAAAACATTGAGAAGACTCGTTGAAATTTTAATCTGAAAGTAGGAAAGACGAAAGAATTGAATTTCACAATCGATAATTGAAGTAAGAATTGCAAAAACTGAAGCGTCAGTTCTCTATGATAATTTAAAATTTTTTCGAAATTATTTGCTAATTACCAAACCATTTCTTCTGCTCTTCATTTTAATCACTTTTTTATGTTTACTTTTAATTTGTTTAAATTTCATTTCATTCTCGTTCAATTTCTTCGCTCATTTGCTAACACCTACGCTTCTAGCTTTCATTTCTTAATTGAAATCATTTTTGGTTTGTCTTTTTGGAAATTTTTTCCAAACTTTTAAAAACATTCATGCATTTGTTTAGTTAATTTCATTTTCATTTTTTCTTTGCTAAATTTTAATAGATTAAACGCCATGCTCACAACGAACAACATCACAATGAAATTCGAGGCAAAACAATTTGGTACAATGAAAGGATGTGAAACCATATATGAGAATGTATGTGAGTGCGTATATGTCAATTCATGTATGCAAGTGTCTGTGAGTGTGTGCATGTATGTGGATGGGTCTATTATGTGCATGCATGCCAATGTATGTGTATGTGAATGTACGTATATGGATATGTGTGCATGTGAATTTGTGGATATGAATGATACAGTAGTGGTTGATGAAGGTAGCATAAAGGAGTTAAGTATTGGTGAGTTTTGCTAACTTTACATGAATACGATTACGATGCGTCACGTCTTCTTAAATGCTCAATAAACAAGTTCAAGTAAACTGTCCAGTTAAGATTTTAAAAGAGAGAGAGGGAGAGAGGAGAATGAAATAAGGGATGAGTGAGCAAGCTTGATTTTGGATTTTTTAGTGTTAGCTTAAATAACCATTTCGTCAAGTCCATTTTTCTCGAATATATTAGCTAACTCACTTCATTGTCTCATTCGAATCTAATAACAGTAATTTAATGAATTTAAATACTTCAAGATATCATTGCAATCGTGAATTGAATGGAGAAATTTTTAATTTATCATTTATCATCATAAATGACGATAAAATTAAGTTCTGGAAACTTTTAATAATACTTTTGTGTTTGAGTTGTTTCAGAAACAGACCATTTGTGATACGGTTGCTACCGCTCAACACAACAAGAAGAAATGTTTTCCAAAAGAATAAAAAATTTTTCAGCTTTTGCAGAAAATTTTTCCTCGAAGTTCTAGCTATGCAGCAGTCCAGAGATATATATTTGTTAAAACTACAGTATCCCGCCACCGTATAATTCAGCTACAGTAAACTTGCTGTCTACAGTATCCTGCTAACATATAATTCAGCTACAGTAAACTTGCCTTTCAAGTATTGCGCTACCATATAATTCGTTCCAAAAAGATAAATTTTTTACAAAATACTGTTATTGACATAATTCTTTACAGTGCTATCAACCTGAGAATTTTATTGGTTCAAGTTGATGAACTAATTTAGCTGGAAAATTAATTTATTGAAATAATTTAAAAAATGCAAAAATATTTCTCATATCCACTGTAAAATCCAATGCTAATTTACATAAATTCGAACAATTAATAATTTTTTTTCCATCGTTTCGCGGCGCATTTGTCAATGTTTTCATTTTGTTTCTGGAAATATCAATTTAAGTGTTAAGAAAGGGAAAATGTATCGATTAAGAGCAAGTTTGGCAATTTCAATTTTTTTTGCGATAAATTTCCTGATGATCACGGATATTTCAAGTGGAAATCCTGCAAATAAAGCGAAGTTGAATGATCAACCCAGTGGAAATTCTTCGTGTAAATTTAATGATTTTAATTAATTAATTACCAGAATTTTCAGCTTTTTAGTTGGTCGGGCGTTTGGTTGTTATCTAAACGAGATAATATGTAATAATAGGTCAATGGGTCAATTAGTGTAATTCAAGTGAGAAGTAAACTATTTATTTGTCATCAGCGAATGTAAGAATCGCAAAAAAACCCGATTCTTAAACTTGTAAAATCCATTCTCAGGCTCATCTGCCACCATCTAATTCAAAAGATTGATCGCAAAAATAGTGAATTCATTGAAGCTAATAAAATGCCTTTATTAACCAATTTATCAAATTTTGTTTTTAATACTAAAAATGTTTGAATTAATTTGTAGGTTACCTTTATAGACTGGTTGAAAAAGATTGTGAAGATTTCATTGTAAAATTTAATTTCACTGCAAAATTTTAGACTTAGAATTTTAGTTGTAAGTCGATTCAAACGTCAATTTATGCCAAATTGTCCAAGCGGATGTTTCCCAAGTTGTCACGCAAACTCGCAATGTCAACAATTTGCGCCACGGATGATTTGCATCCAAGCGTGCTGCTGTCCGGTACCATCACCATCAAATCTGTTCATCAATCCTGTCCATCCTATCCATCCTGGCCATCCTATCCATCCTGTCCATCCTGGCGGTATTAATATTATACCAGTTCCGGTACCAGTTCTACCTCCGAGCCATCACAATATTTTTGATCTTAATAGTAAGCTTCTTTTTTCTTTAATGTAATTTCAACAATTCTTTATTTTTCTCAACTAGAAATTTTAAAATTATTTGCTATTATATATTATTTTTCACTGAATTTTGAATTTTTCAATTTTTCCAATAAAATATGTAAACTTTAGTGCTCAGCAAGCGGTCGGGAATACTAATGAATTTTCCTGATGTTATTTTAGAACTCAACAGTTCATTAATAATTAAATATTTTTCTAATTATCTGTTTGTCAATTTTATTTGTCAAATCAACGCTTAGCTCACAAAAAATTATTTGATCATTTCATTCATTAATTATTGATTTGTCAATTTTGTCTATTTATTTTGAATCTGACATAATCAACATGTTATGTATTCATTCACAAAAATTGGTCATTTAATTAAAAAACTTTATGTTTTCTTCCTCAGTTTACGCATGTAATTAGTGCATTTTAAATCTTAATTAATTAGTGAGATTAAATCAAACAGCAGTGAGAAGTGAGTAATTGATATTTCAGCAGCATGCGACGGAGGACCAGCAGCAGCTGCATGTATCAACGGTCTTTGTGGACAGGGTTTCTTCTGCAACAACCGGGGTTTCTGTTGCCGTTGTGCTTCCGGCAACTCAACCGGTAATAAAGAATTCACGGAGAAATGAATTTTCATTCTAAAGAAGGAAAAAAAAAACAAAGAAAGCAAATGAGTTTGAAAATAACTGCCATTTTTGATGAATATTTCTAATTAATTTAATAGTTTTAATTCCTGTAAAACGTTTGACAAATCAATTTTCATATTGGAAATGAATTGAAGTTTAAAAAGAAAAAAAATGAAATAGCAACACTGAGGATTTCAAACAACAGTAATAGAAAAATTTAAATTTTATTTATCAGTGAATTCAAATTAAGAAATTTTTTTAAAAATAACCTTAAATGTCGGTTAAGGAAATCATAAAAACTGCAATAAATTGCTATCAATGTTGCTGATAAAATTAAATTTATGTAATTTGATGGCCTGATTTTCCATTGCCAAAATTTATTAATTTTTTGGTATATTTGTAAAATCAATGATTAAGTTGATTTCAGGTCCATGTATTAATAATTTATGTCCAGCTGGCTACTCATGCAACAGCAATAATTATTGCTGTCCACTTGGTTCCGGTGCTGTACTCGGTATTATCTACAGCTTTTTCTTCCTTCCCTGAATTTAATTTCATGAAATAATTTAAAATAATTGTCTGCAATAAAGTGGTCATCTGGAAAAATTTTCCCTTTGATTATTTTTCTTGATCAACTATTCCAGTACAATTTAAATATTTTCTTTAAAAATTATCGTTCGACCATTACAAGAAAAAGAAGAGAAAGTTGAATTTTACTTTCAATTGACTGTTTCAGGTCCTTGCATCAATCAGCAATGTCCAACAGGTTATGCATGTGGTGCCGGTAATTTATGTTACCTGGTCACAAGAGGTGGCTAGAAAAAGCGCTAATTTCACTAGCTGATGAAATTTTTTCTTTGAGCGTAACTTATCATTGCTGAATTCTTAACACTCCTTACTTTCCTTTTTTTAAATTCCATTCATATCTCTTTGATACTTTTTCATCAATTCTAAGCAATTTTACATCTCCAAGAATTGTGAAGAAATTCTTGCATACACGGTGCTGACGGTTCATACAGTACAGAAGCAGTATTTACTATCAAAGAATTTTCAATTTTTTATTTAAATTAATGAACAACTAGAGGGTCTGTTGCTTTGCATCAATAATTCACATCAGTAATTTCCCCGAGAATTGTGAATAAATTCTTGCATACGGTGCTGATGGTTCATACAGTACTAATGTCTCTGACAAAAACTAATAACTATTCAGTTCGCAGTTATTTTCCATCCTACCTCTTGCTGTGTTTGTTAACTTTTGTGGTAGCTTTAATCGAACGAATAATATTTTGAAGACATATTTATCAAGATATAATTACGTGCTTTACATTGCACGAAGCAATTTTCCACCTTACTACGGTAATGACAGTGGCCATTGAAGTGTTTACTGTAACCGTAAGCATGTTTGCTGTGACTTTGCCTTATTGTAAATGTGCTGTTTATATAGGTTGTCATGATTGATTAGTTCACTGTTACATATATCATTACCGGTTGCCTAGTAACTACTTATAATTACTAATACAGTAACCCTCACTATTCCTAGCACTGTAACTGTTTTATTTCAAACTATGTCTGAATATTTGTCGCAATTGTAAAAAAACAATTTCTCAAATAAAAGTTCAATTTTTGTTTTGTTATGCATAGCAAAACAAAGAGTCTGTGGTATTTTAATTTCTTGTGAATAAAACTTTTGAATTTTTAAAAAATTTTCAATTTTAATAAATCAAAATTCAATCTTCGGAGAAAAGTGTTTTTGCTGATAAAATTTTATCGGATGATAAGCCAAAATTCCATTTAAGCGCAGTCAAAATTCTTCTGAAACTAATTTGCATAATAAAATTATTTCAAAAAAAAAGAAATATAAAGGTCACCAGAACTATTTGCGGCATTATATGAAATTTATTAATTAGCGAGACAGGTGATAGGTAAATTTGTTGTTGCAAACATAAATTCTTTTCACATTACCTGGATTTAATTTGGAATCTCAATAGCATTTTAATGCTTTTATTTATAGGAAAATGTCAATTAAATGCGTCAAAAAATTACTTTTAAAAAATTGAATCTACTGCTTTCATCAGAACTTTATGTCAAGTCGAAGATTAATGATTAAAAAAATATCCAACAACAGCATATAATAACTAGAAACTGTAGGTAGTTTTATAGCAAAGCCATATATGAAGTTATAATTAAGGTTTTAATTAAAGTAATCGATTATAATTATCAAAGTTTTGGTTGATGATTTGTTTGAATTTTTCTTTCTAATTGTTAGCAAATCAATTTAATTTATTTGCTAATTAAGGAAACTTAATTTTCTAATCACTAGCGATTAGTTGATAGAAAATTAGGAGATTTCAAATATCGTTATTATCATTTTGCATTGGCTTCTACCATTTCAAAATTTCCATATATATATTGCAGCAACAATTTTCAATTAATTTGATTAAACATCGTATCTTAATTAAAAGCTACTGATTTGCTTGCTGAATACTTTCCAGATCAACACTTTCAATGAGTTCAACGGCATCACAATACGCCAGTAGTGACAGCGGTACAAGTGGTGGTGGTGGTGGTGGTGGCAGAGGTAGTAAATTGAAAGGTAGCGAGAAAGCTTCGGTGCATTCATTCAATGATTTGCTACCTGCGCTGAAAACTTTACTGTATAATAAGAACAACGTACAAGTGGATAAAGTATTGTCCATGCTGGAAGCTAAAACTCAGTTACCACGAGAACAGGCAAATTTTCTTGAAATTTCTCGAATATTTCGGAGTGAATTTTAACTTTATATTTAGAAATGAGCAAAATTTATTTGTAAGAATGGCAGAAAGAGGAAGCACTCGGTTAAATAAAAACAATCGAACTGAAGGAAACAGAAACTTTGAACGATAACGATAAATTTTCTAAAATTGGAATTTATTTTTGAGAAGAAAAAAATAACCATTTCATCTGTCACCAAAGTTTGCAAAAATTTTTTTCAATGATTTCAAGAAATGTCTTAATTTTTTCTCCTCCCTCTCTTTTGCTTTCACTCTTATTTAATTCGTTTTGCGTGTTTCAAATAAAATGGAATTATTAAGCTAGCGTATGGTGCAATAGGCTTGATTGCTATTTATCTGATCTTGGGATCCTTGGCCCAGCTTGTATGTAATCTTATTGGCTTCGTATATCCGGCTTATGCTTCTGTAAAGGTAAATTATAAAGGTGTAGTGAAATCAGTTGGATTGAAAGGATCGAAATGGTTCCAATCTTGAGCTAAGGGGGTTAATGAATTTTAGCATAGAAACAATGTTGACAAAAAGATGCTGTAGGTTTACTTCAATCCTTTAAAATGTAACAAATTTTATACCGTTTCTCAAATTCCCCGATTTATAGGCAGTTCGAACGGAGGAAAAAGATGATGACACACAGTGGTTAATTTACTGGACAGTTTTTGCATTTTATTCGCTTTTTGATTTCTTTGCTGAAGCAGTGATGAGTGTCGTACCGTTATACTGGATAATTAAGGTAGGATTTCGGTCTTCAAGGTTTAATTGAAATTTAAGCTTGGATTTTTTTTTTCAAATTGTTGGCATGAAACATTGTATTAAATAATTTTGAAAATTGAAACAAAAACAAATTTTCATTCAAATTTCAGTAACTTTGGTAATCTGATTGTAGTAGAAAACATATTTAATTAATTTAATGCTACCAAAGAATTTTTAATCAATTCATTTTATCAATACTGGTAAAACAAAAAAAAAAATGGATTTCATTGAAATTGGCGAGCAGTAATTTCAGGTGATCTTCCTACTGTACTTATTGTCACCACAAACATACGGTGCGCAGGTAATCTACGATGCCTATATTGATCCGCTAATAGCGAAAATCGAAAGATATCTTAGTCAGAAATAATTCGTTACTATAATTGATGATTGAGCAATTGATTGATAAGGATGCTGGATTAAACTGATAAAATATGAATGCATTTCATGAAATTATGCATGCATGCATATTCATGCAAACCTTACAATTGATGATTTCTACGCATCCGAAATTTTAAAAAAATTTCCTCGGAATTCTTCTCCAATATTGCAAATCTCTTTATGGTAGAAACATTTCAACAAGGCTTACAGACTGTTGTAACTCTCAAACTTGAGTAATTAAACTTTTATTCACAAAACATAGAAAAACTACAAGCGCGTTAGAAATACAAAAGTAAAACAATTAATGATCATAAGTCCTGAGTAATTGGAGTCAAGGTCAAGCCGGTTGAGGTCGTCGTGTCGGAGCGATAGAGTGAAACTGGTTTTGGAGGTGTTGACTTGCTTATATATCCATCCATCGCCAATGGGTCAATTAGGTCAGTACTTGTCATATTTGACATGACGTTGTGTTGATTGATCTCATGTGGACAGGTGCTCTTTGTATCTTGGTGATAGCTCTTCGATGCTATCCCAACAGTTCTGTTCTCACAACTGTGTTTTGCCTATTCGATGCGAATTTCAACAATACCAATAAACATTGAGTGAAATGTGCTACTGTTGCTAAACATTTTCTATCGTTAAGATTCAAGCATCCAAGCTGCATGTGAACCATAAACAGTGGCTTAGCAATATCGAAAATGCTTTACGATCTAAAAGGACTGGTAGCATTGGAGGAATGATAGGAAGTCACCATCTTCTCTGATTTCCTCTATTTCATCGCATAAACTTTTGGCTTTTAAAGAAGGATATTCTGACTTAGGCTGTCTTCAGTGTAAGCCGTTTGCTGTGCATTAGGCTTGTCTTGGCAGTGAAAGATGGCACTATTGGTACTTGAGCAGATTAATTAGTTTCTGGGCTTCCTACCATTTTCACTGTACTGCAAATTACCTTTGCAATTTAAGTTTAACGATGAAATATGACAACGAGCCTTCTTTCGTGTCAACCAGTGATTGAAGCAGGAAGTTGCAAAGACAGGTTAAAAAACAAAAAGGTAATGGTGGGTAAGGCATTGTAGAGTGAGACACATGTGCCAGTGTCAGTAATTGATTTATCACTGGCTGATGATGATATATTTGGTCTATTTGGTTCTTAAAACTCGGAAGTGAATGGAGAATAGGTTTATTTCGTTGCTCTGCTGTCTGTGCTTTGTATATACGAGGAAATCGATCACGAATTTTGTCGGTGAATTTTGCTTTAGAAGTATGATAATAATCAAATTGTATTATTCATCTTACGATGTAAGCTTCACCATATGGCTTATTGGATACCTGGTTTCTTGCAACATTAAGCTGCTTATTTCCTGTTCATTTAAGTCGAATAATAAAGGATATTAATCGAGGAAGTAATTGCTGGAACGATGACTTGACTTGGACCTAGTTCTTCATTTCCCGTCTTTTCGCAATGAAAAACTGGATGCGACCAACGGGATGGGGATTGCATCTCTTTTTTCTACATGTTGTAATTAAAGCTAGCTATAAACTATTCGACCGATTTTTTCAATGAGTTTCATCGTATCGACCCTACAAACTCCTTTGCCAGCTTGCTCGGAAAGAAGTTGTGTTAACCATTGTCTTAAAGGATCACTCGCTGTTTAGGCAAACCATGACTCCTTTTGTCTCCTTGCTTTCACCTTGCCCAAGGGATCCCGTGAAGAGCACTTTGATAAGTATTGATCCTGATGTGACATCCTCAACGTGAGATGGGCAGCTCCGTCAAGTCACACCACTCAAACCTCTCCTCCACTGTGTGGCTCCCACCATGGATACCACTGGTGACCCTGGCAGGAACGGAACGCGTAATCTTGCGGTCAGAAACCAGATGACTTCGCATTTGGCTACAGGGTCACCCGAGTTGTGATTAATAAGCAGAAAATACTTGTCATCAGTCAGCTAATATATTGGACTACCTGTATTTTATACGCAACGTAGAACAGAAATTCTTCCTTTTCATAATTTATCGCAGAGAACATGAAGTCTGTGCTAGTAAATATCAAAGTTTCCATTTGTCATCTTCACTGCCTTATTTTAAAGCCCGAAGATGCATAGAAAATTAGATGAATTCTTGATTTCCCGAGATTTCCTATACTTAAGATTTATCGACATTACTAGCTTCATCGTTTTAAAACTTCATAAATGAAGTAAGTAATTTTGTACTTCAGACAACCAGTCTTTATCAATTTCATCAGATTTCATTATCACGAACTTAGCAGTAAATGTGGCCTTCTCATATTAGTCTCGATAGAAATTTTACGTCAGTCACTCCCATCGATTTAGCAGAGCTTTTAAAAGATTCTACTACTGGACAGCAGTGCTATCAATCAGTACTCATGATTTCCAAGCAAATTAATGACATGAAATATACCAATTTGTCTCAATCGTGAGCGGTCGGTTCCCCGACGACAGACCTTAGCGACTGGTCGGTCGGGCAAGTCTAGTCGCAGCCGCATGAATGCTGGTCGTTCTCCACAATGACTCGCATGGACAATATCTGGTATAAGCGAATCATAAGCAAGAGTTTCTCGCTAATGGCGCCGAACAGAATCGTGACGTGGAGACGACGCTCTCCAGTAGCGGACCTTACAACCACGTGGGACAAACGCTAAGAAGAAGAAAGAAAGATCACAGTGGTGATGTCGGGAAATTTGTTGAGTTTTGAGGGATGTCGCGATTTGTTTAGCGCTAATATAGTTGTTTGCGGGAGATCCTTATCTTGCGTAACTCGAACTCGAACTTGGGTAATCAACCTTTTATTCGAACAAGAAATAAAATACAAAAGCGATAGATAACGAAAATTAAAAAGAGTATTGAAATCAAGGCAACTGAAAGGGGAAGAAGAGTTGGTTGAGGGTAGTCGTCGTCGTTGAGTCCAGAGGTGAGCTGGTGATAACACTCCGAACCATATTCTCGGAATAATAATCCACCGTTTATATGCATTCCATTGGTATGGGCCAATCAGTTTGTGACACATTCTTCTTGACCAGTTAGCGGTAGAAGTAAAACATACATTTGACCATTTGGCGCCTTACAACCTTGACAGTAGCATGTAAAATGTCCGACATTGTGGTGCCATTGGATCCTTGTACTTGATCCATGCATCAATGACCAATTGGCGCGATTCGGTCGTTATTGATATCCTTGTGGCTCGATTTGAAGTTGAAGATTGACTTCGCATTTTTGCTACAAGTGATACTGATGTTCAGTTAAAACACAAACAAGCCAAACAGGACACATTTATTGATCCTTCAGGTATAGAGAATAAAATTTAGTGCGAACAACGTGTTTGAAGTTCAGTTAAAAATCTAAAGTTGCTCGTTATAGACTAAGTTCATGTCAGCTGTTAACTGTCGGTTTCCCAGCAGACAAGTGTTCCGGTGCGTGTTTTATTTCTATTGATCAGTTTCGTAAAATCGTAAAAAATCATTTTTTTCAATTTCCTTTCGAAGCCTTTTTTGAATTTTTGCCTTATCTAGAAAATGGGTTCCAATGTTGCATCCATAAAAGTCGCGAATAATTTAGTTGCACAAATAATGCGAGAACCAACAGTGAAAACCTTCTCTAATATATGTGCCAAAAAAAGCATTTCCTGGTCTCTACACTATTCCCTAACCATCCTGTAAGCAAAGTTGTTCTCTGAATGTTAAGTAAATCTGCTCATTTTAGATCAAGCAGCTTTCTCTGTAATCTTTTACAACGGTTTTAATGATTTCAATCTGTTTAATCTGCCAACTTCGTCAGTGATGACTGCCGAGCTTAAATTTCCAGTCTGTTCAGACCTTCTTTTTTTCTTTGTTACGAAAACCAAAAAATATTAAACATTATTGTCAGAATTGATGATTTTAAAGTTTTGCGATTCAATTACCTACGCTTTTGCAGTTCAAAAGCAAATGCTATTATTGCCTGCTTGGAAGTCCTTTTCTGGCAATGCTTTTTTCACGTTCTCATCATTTTTAAAAATCACAGTTTATGAGCATTCATGTTTAATTCGTGCACCAATCTTACTCTTAGCTGTGGAAGTCGTTTTGTTGTTGAAAAGCTTCCATTCTTCTGAAATGCTTCGTCGATCTCAACGATAAAGCACGGTTCTTCTTAGAGTTCAGGAATGCCTGTCACCATTCAATAGATCATACTGTCCTGATCAATTCACTACAGCCCTCATCCAATCGCTTGTGGGAAAATTGCTTTCAATCATTGACTTAACCTTCTTTTCCATTGTTAAAAATGATTGAATAAAAATGAACTAGTTTCTTGAATGCTTTGTAAAGCAGTTCTTACTGCATATCCATCCTACCAGATATCGGTGCACATAAGATTCATGCACGCATCAATAAATTGAGTTGCTCTTCTGAGTTGATTTCCTGTAGTCAAATTCAATTTTATACTGTGCAAGGAATCCTTTTTTGCAGAATAAAGGCAGGAGGGCACGATCACCTCAGTGCTTATCGTTTCTCGTTTCCTGGAATGATGCTTGCTTGTCTGCTTTGATCCTTCCCGTCATTTATCTGTAACCTCTATTGTCTTAATGACTACTTGTTTTTTGTGTGACTTTTTGTGTTGATAACAGTCTATCGTATTTCCCGACTTACAGTGATGAAGTTACTATCAATTTCTTCAGTTTTATCACCGATTAGTTCTGTTCTTGCGGATTGCTGCGAAGCATTGGTATGATGGAACGATGGACGACATTCAATTGCACTATTACTTTTTTTAACGATAAATTGATGGGTCGAAAAACCTTTTTCGTATTCCTTCACCTTTTCCCAACTTCATTACAATTACTGGGACTATAGTTTGTCGGAGAATTCGAATGTAGGAGAGTTCAAACTTGGGCAATCAAACCTCTATTGAAGCAATACACGAACAACAATTACGCTGAGAAAAACTGACGCAATTACAATGAGAACACTCGGGAGTAATTGGTGGTTACTGCTAATGGTGAACACATAAATGGTTTGAATGTTGTGCTGATTGGGTTGTATGGTTGACCCAAAGACTATGTAATTAAGGAGGAAGGAAGTTATCATTGGAATGACTATTAATGGACAGCTAACAGACTGTCACGAGCTGTGAGGATAGTGAAGCATCACAAAGGATTCTGAGAATTGTCAGCACGGTTACTTCCAATGGAAGAGTGGATGAATGGTTGAACAGTTAAGGACAGAGAAGTGTAGCCTTAGCACTCGTGTGTTGTATATGGTCAGTGAATTAGTCGCTTGCATAAATGTCTCTCGTTTTTCTAACAGTCGTGGTAAAGATCTTGGGAATTTTATTTAGCGGCTATCTCTGAGCTCTCCAGCTGACCTTCGTCCCATTCCTCTGTTACAGGCTATTTCTCATTTCAGGACAGGGACGTTCTTTCTATGAATGCTAATATTCCTTGACTGATTCCATCAATTTTCATTATTCAGTAAAGGCCAATTGAAACGAACTTCTCAGATTTAAATTACATGGAAAAAGCTGAATCTTGAGCTAGGAATCTGCAAAGTGGATAAATTAAGAGTTTAGAATTTCTTGAAAAAATCGAGTTAAATTCTTTTCAAATCTGAAAGCCAAGGGAAAGCAAGGAGGTTCCATTTTGCGAATGCCATCGCTTTTTTAGTTACAATCTTGGTTCACATCCAAGTTAGAGTAATTACATCAATTTTAGAAAGAATATTTATGATACCGGATGTTGTGTGTTAATGACACGCCTTTATTCGACTTATCTGATAATACGACACGGCTATTTCTGGCTGCTTTGGAAGCTTTCCAAAGGTCTGTATCAAAGTAGTTGAACTTTAACTTGGAAGGCAATAGGCCATATTTTGCACAGAAGTCATCATGACACTGAAGTATAAGATCTGTTTCCCAAAGGAGAAGCCACTGACAAGCAGAAGGAAGAAGCTATAAGTGAGGACATGCACTATTCTTCACCAATTTCCTGACTTGGTGTTGAGCTGATTGCTGGGAAGTGCAGTTCCCTAATTACAGGACCTACTCGCCAGTTCACGGTTTCATCTGCATAGTGATATGCTCATTCAGCATTGCAACGAATCTGATACACGTACTGGTGCTAACCAGGCCAAATATGCGCTGCTCTGCGGTAAACTGTGTGTTGACAATGGTTGCTGTTTGCGACATGGGTACCATGGCATCCTATTTCATATACATCTGTCATTTTGTACTTTTCAAAGATACCAACTGGTCAGCTTTATTGATTGCTATTCAAGTTTTATAATTTGCGCTGCCGTTTGTATACATTGAGTTGTTAAATGTTTCCACTTGTGTCAACAACTGCTGAAAGCTAAAAGGTCTCTGCTAAAGAAGTTGAAATTCCAACCTTAAATCGTTGATGTGAAGGGATTTCGCTGTCATTTCAAGATTTCAACACTCTATAAATGCTTTGTGTGCAGAACATTGTGCACAACTCTCAACAACCTGAATTCTTTTCCAAAACTCTGTCATCCCCGTTCCAAAGAGCACGTCTCAATTACGTTTTCGAATGATTGCAGTGCGCCTATTTACTCATACTTGTGGATGTGGTATTTATTGTGTCACATGGTACTGAGCATCACTTTGCATACGACATCTCTCTGGCTGATCGTTGCAATGGCCTTCATCCGACAGATGACGTTGAGGACTGCTGTGCTTAACAGGTCGTTGCCTCATCCGCTTCATTGCTTCCAGCCTATTCTGATTAATATGATAGAAGCAAATTCTCTTGTTTGATGAAATCATCTAAAATATTGGATATATTGCAAAAATGAAAAATTCAGTTTGAACCGTATTAATCCAAGATGAAGTGAGGGTGTTATCAGAATAGTGAAGTGCATTGCGCAAAGGTTTGAATAATCAGTTCTTGTTAGCTTCATCAAAGACATGTTTACAGCAATTGGCAGAAGCCACAGATGGCTTGGAGAGTTTGCCTTCTTATAAACTTTACTGTGTTCCTACTCTGTATACCAACATTGCTGGTGTATGATGTAGTTGAAATTGGTGATTGGGATCCTGCACCTCATTGCGCCTATTATTTTCCCTCTAATTACACTACCAAATATTATACTCTTCACGTAAGTCATAAATTTCAAATTTTTCTGAAAATTGTCAAGAATCTTAATTTTTTCACAGTCCTGATAACTTCTCATAAATAAACAAATGAAGTTGCAAATCAGATCAAAAGAAGCGAAAGGCACGTTATAATAAAATTGATTATTTCCAATGTAATATTTTATTGAACTCTAATTGATGTGGCACGGTTGTTAGAATTGAAGAAAGGAATTGGTTGCAATATAATCTTCTTCGATAGTTATTACTGCGTGTTGCGTATTGCTTGGACCATGGTTTGTCACAGCCTTTACTGCATACTACACATTTTTATTACTATTTTTTATGAAAACTTCTTTCATGGCAATAATTCATTTCGATTTCTACAGATATCACCGTCTGCGATGGCAAATGGGTGTCGCTTTTTCAAATGGAATTTATGGATGTCAGGGATCATTTTCAAGGTTTTCCACTCCATTTAATTTCTATCAACAGCAATTGTTTGTCATGCGAAGCGATAGCTAATAGGAGTCAGTAATGACCTACCCTATCGGCCCAGTAAATTAAATGAAATGTAGCTAAATTAAGATCAAACGCAGAATCCTTCTCGAGTCCCTGACGATTCTAATTCTATTCTATGAAAAAATTTCCTCAACACTTTGATCCATATTCGCAGGTTTATACCATGCATACTGTTGCTCTGGTTTTCATCAAGTCTTATCCTAACATTGCATCGAGCAACTAAAAAGCGCAAAGTGCTCTTGAAATGCAACACAACAAAAGCCATAAGGTCACCTTCTTTAACTCTGTTTTCTAAATAATGGGATATGGAGATGATTGAAGCATGCTGTACTGAGTACTGGGGTCCGACTAACCTTAAATCAGTGCGTTCTTCGAGCAACAATCCTTTATCAGTGAAAGTTAATTGTAAAAATAAATCAATCAACTTAATTTTGAAAAATTTTATTCAAATGTCTGCTATAAATGTCACCTATTGTGCTAATAAAGTTACTTTCAGAGGTGGCACCAAGCCAGACCAAACATCGGCCTTGTTACTTGCCATTGTGCTGGTATTTCTGATCACCGAGATGCCACAGGGGATCATTGCCATTATGAATGCTATTTACACCACTCATGTACATATATACATTTACTTCAATCTCGGCGACATCCTCGATCTTCTGTCATTGCTCAATTCATCTATTACCTTCATACTCTACTGCTTAATGTCTTCTAGGTTGGTTGCACATAGATATTTTTTTCAAAATAAATTAAACTAGCAATCCTTCAAACTTTAATCATAATACATGAAGCACCTCGTAAACTGTCTGAAATTTATTCTCCAAAGTTTCAAGTGCTTCAGATACAGAGACACATTCTGGACTGTAGCACTTCCCAAACATCTTTTCAGGTATGTTACCATCTCTGTCACACTTACTTTAAAAATTTTTTTTAAAGGTCATTTTTTTAAAACACTGGAATGGTAAGCGACAAGTGAGTCGTATTTGTCCTAATAACAAACGAGTTCATTTTGAACTATTTCATTCCTGCTCTTTTCCGTATTTCTCAACAATTTGGGAACTAGGTTCACTGAGAGATCCATTCACCTAGCAAGCGAATATAGGTAGTCAACAAATTAGTGATAAATACTAAAAAATAAGAATTTTAAAGAGTTTATTTGGAGGAAAACGTCAGAAGTTCATCATGCAGCATTCTATGCAGAAATAAGTAGAGCATGTCTCCAGTAATAGCCAGCTGTGAAGCTAAATCTTAAAGTAAACCACTCTGCTAAATACGCCTATGAGTATCAGATTCTAAATTTTAAAAGACAAAATCTTTAAATATACTATTTGAAATGGTATCGAGTTTATCATCTTTGGAACGAAATTTGGAATTACTCAAACTGATATCGAGCGATTCCTGAAAAAGCAGCTGGATTGTTGGCGGTGCTTCTGTAGAAATTATTTACTCAAATCCGCATCACTTTAGGAAAAGGAATTTCAAATTATTTAAACTACTTAAGATTATCAAATTTGAATGGATTTTGTTGGAGAGTTAGTCATATTAATGTTCTGGGGAAGAATTCAATATCCATTGTTCATTAATAATGTTTGTTTCCCCGATTAATTTCAATGAAACTCAACACGGTATGCCTAATCAAGTTAAATTGGATTTTTAAGGTCGTAGTGATCGAACTGCTACTTGGTGAACCTCTGATGCTGATCACACATAACAAAGTTGAATTAAGGATAGAGCCAGACACATATATCTTTGATACGCGATTAGCTCGCAGCTGCACGACAGCAGTGCGCTGAAAGCACCCAATTCTATCCATAAATAAGATGTAACACCTCACCTCATTCTTAATCCATTTAGCATTTGTAATTATCCACACCAAGAAGGCGAATTACCAGTTGAAACACATTAGGTTCATTAAGTTGGGTTTCGTGTACACAGGAACATCATCAACCAGGTTTATTGCTTTATCCGGAATTCAATAAAGGGAAGGGAATTAATGAATGGCAGCAGTGATTTCCATAAGGCTTCTAGTCCGATAATGATTGTATGAGAGACTTTTTTATTGGTCAAGAAACTATTACAGCAAAAGTAACAATTAGATTGCACGTTAAAGCTACAATCTCTTATTTACATAACAGGATCATCGAATTTTCGTTCCTAGATTGTCGCATTTGTGACAGCTACGTCCAATTTCTCACCATCGTTATAAATCCTCTCCAATTCTTTCAAATTCGGACAACATATGCCTGAAAATTGAGGCACTACAACCAGCAAAATTGATTAACCAACTAGCCTGTTTTTATTAATTATACTAACATCACTATTCCGCAGCTGAGGAAATTCAAGGAGCTTGGAAATCCAGAAAATTTTCAATAACGTTCGAAATCTTGAAATGCAGAACCAGCAGAAGTTTTTTCAGCATGAATAATAGGTGGAACAAAATGAAATAAACGGTTAAATCACTCAAAACCTGAGCCTCATTCGGGAAGCTTAAGTCCACCCATATCCAGTGCAACAACAATAAATGTAATAAACATTCTATTCCAACTGTTTCCGGAATGCGATTCTTCAAGATATTTTCACTTCACCTTTCTTTGTAGAATAATCCCCTGTTTTGTATTCACATCGGAATCCTTCCGGACAATTTTTGTCACAACTGTGAACTCCAATATCTGCAGCCAGCAGAGGTTTCCCACCGTCGCGACAATTCGGGATTTCTCCAGTATAATTTAGTTCTTCAGGCAGTGGTACTGAAAAAGATGACCCAAGTTTGCACAGATTTGACAAAGAAAGGATTTTAATGAAAGCTCGACTGTTGAAAATGCACATACTGCTTATAGTGATGATAAAATAGCAGAACTTACCTGCACTAATGGACACCACGAATAGTAATCCCAAATATGGATAAAACATTAGGATAATTATTAGAGCAGAATGCACAGTTTTGGATGAATAACACTTTTTGAAGAATCGACTACGTAAACTAACAATTTTTTATCATTAAATAGTTCTTCATGCCTGGAAAGTGGTACACAGCGATGAGGATAAGTGGGGGGTCATCCTTCCTCTTCTTCCTGGAAAACTTCCGTGAATTTCATACACTGGAACAAAACAAAGGATCGGTGACACTCTGTCAACTTCATGTAACCCACCGCCCTTCAGTCCCACACTACTTTTCACTCTTCCTCGACTTAAAACAGCAGTTTCGGTCTCTTGCTCGAGATTCTGTTTGAAAATGACAGAATAAGGCTATATTCGTATGGCACTCGAGTCCATTACAAAAGTAATTTGAATGATAACGGTGCTAATTATGATACTGATGAAGTCATGGTGAAGCTAATGACGAAAATAATATAATTCTGTTCATATTACCGGTTCATTTGATCATGATAACTGATTATCAGCAACAGTTACAGTCAAAGAGAATGACCTTATTTTATGAACATTCAATTTTTATGAAACCACTTGCCAATCTCGTTAATCAATTAAATCGAACTTCTGTATCCGTTATGATACCGGTTTCTTTGTTTGCACGTCTGATTGTCACCTTTCTCACAACTATTTCACAGAATGTCACAGCCAATTTATCAGCAAAACTTTCACTCTTGCATGGATTTAAAGTGAACCTGTTGATAAAATCACTGTAAGAAGAGCACGATAATGATGATATCACACACACACACACACACACACACACACACACACCCACACACACACACACACACACACACACACACACACACACACACACACACATTAAAAAGAGGAAAATGTGTAAACATGAAAATTTTGTTTGTTTAAATTGCAAATTTGTTAAAGTTTGCAATATTAATATGAGGTAGAAATTTTTTTATTCAATTAATTAAAAGAAGAAAAATTCTAAGATAAAAAAAAATGAAATTTTTGGTCAATAAAGCTCAATAAATTAATTAATCCAACAAAATTGGTGCACTGAAGAGGAAAACAAAATTAGTTGAAGTGTTGCAAAACTTCTGTTTCATTGATATATTTTTTTTCTCTCTCTCTCTCTCTGTCATACATACTCCAAAAATGGATGATATTATTTGAAATTTGGAGAAAAAAAGATCAAAAATTAACCAATTTATTAGTTAGTTAGTTTTTTTTTATTTCCATTAAGAAACTAACATAATTGTTGTTGTGGTTAAATTTGTAGAAACAACATAAGAAGAGAAAGATTTAATTTTCAATTTTTCCAAAATTTAAGCTAACTTAGAAATCAATTAGTTTTGCAACAAACGAAACTAATTTTGCATTTGTTTTAATTAAAGCAACTAACTTTGAAGTTTAAATAATTTTATAACTACTAAAATAAATTTTATTTTTATATAGTTTTCTAATTATAGAAACTCATATTGCAAGCAAACAATTTTATAATTTACGAAACAAAAGATTTGGTAAATAAATGACTCCGTAATTGAAAAAAAAAAAAACTAATATTGTAAAAAAATAATTTTGTAGTATAAAAAATTTTATTGAAACTCGCAATAAAAGACAATAATAATTTTGCTATTTAATTAATTTTGCACAGAAAGAAAAAAAAATGTTTGATAAAAATTCAATCAGAAGTTAAATTTTTTAATAATTTTACAGTTTTTGGTATTATTGGTGGTATTGCGGGAACATATACATCAATTAAAGGCCTCGCAACGCAACACTTTGCCATGCCTTGCTACCTGCGACCATTCTTTACTGCCGACAGTGAAACGGATGATTTGGACGGTTATTTGAACTGTTGCGGTAGATGGCAGAATATTTCACGCTTAGTGGATAATTCTTATTGTAATAAATACTACGATTACTACAATACCGATTAAAATTTTATTAAAATTAACAAATAATTACTTTGATAAAAGTGATGAACAAAGAAAAAAAATTTTTTTAAATATTATATTCCTTTTATAAATGATTTAAATTTTTATCAAAATTTTCATTTTCATTTCGGAAAATTGATTATTTTTCCAATAAACTTTTTATAAAATTTATTTTTGTAAATTTCAACATTTTTTTTTTTTCTTATAAAATTTATTTTCTTCGAAATTTTTTCATATTGTTCAATAATTTTTTAATGAAAAATAAATGGAGAAGAAATTATTTCCAACTTTTTTTTTGTTTTAAAAGATTAAAAAAAGTTGAAAAGCTGAATAAATTGAATTTTTGATTTAGCAAGGAAAAAACATTTTTAAAAAAAAAATTATTTGAAAATTTGAATTAAAAAAAGAAAAACTACCAATTCAGTATTATATGAATGATTTGCTTATATTGCCAGCAAAAAATTTTTTTCTTGTTGGTTTCTTAAATTTTGTTTTGAGAGAGAGAAAAAAAAAAAAATGAATAAATATGGATGATTGTCGGGAAATTGTTGAGATTTGAGGAATGTCACGATTTGTTTAGTGCTGATATAATTGTTGCCAAAGATCTCTCTCTCCCTTGAGTAACTCGAACTCGAACTTGGATAATTATACTTTTATTCGAATAGGAAATATGCTACAAACGCGATATAAAACAAGGTAATGATAAATGAAAGCAATTTGAAGAAGCGAAGCTGTTTGAGTTAGTCGTAGGAGCTGTACAGATAGTTGTCGTCAATTCCAGAAGTGAAGTGGTAAAATATTTCTTTTTGAAATTTATATTTTTAAAAAATTGAATTTTTTTTTTGTAAACAATCAAAAGTGTTGTTGTATTTTAATACAATTATTTTTTAATTTATAATTTTTGAAAATTTCATTTGACTATTGCTCATTTGATGAAATTGATTTTTATAATTTTGTATGTTTGAATATGTATAAAAATGTTTTCAATGAAATTTTAATATTATTAGTTAAATGATAAAAGCTCGAAACAGTTTTTAATTATGGATTTTCATGTGTGAAGATTTATTTTTTGTCGCTTAATTTCAATATTTTATTTAGATTTGTCGAATTTTTTTTTAATAAGTAAATTTCACTTTATTATGGTTGCTAGCATGTTTTTAGGGAATATCAACTTCACATATTTCCAGAGAAATTGAAATTATGTAAAATGAAAATGAACGTTAGCATGAAAATTTGTAAATTTGAAAAAAAAAATTAGAGAATTGCATAGTTTTAAATTACTATAAAAATTCAAATAGCATAATGTTAAATTTTGCATTTCTTTTACTTCATAAATCCGGAAATCACGAAAAATGGTCATTTATATAGTATTGATATTTTCAAAGTTGTTAGTTCGTTGTAGGATGATTCACGAAGGGCAATGATGATCGAAGAAAGACCACCATTTTCCACCACTTCCCCAATTCAGTGAAAATGTTGCAAGCTATTAAAACAAAAACAAAAAAAATCACCAATCCAATTTTAGAAATAATTTTGCGAAACTTTTTCTCAGAAAAAAAATTTTAAAATTTCAAAAAAAGTTTAAACAATAACAGTGAGATAGAATTACCAATGTTTTTTGTACAATAAATAGTCTTATAAAATAATTTAAAAAAATAAAAAATAAATAACTAACAAATTTTAAAACATAAGCTTTTTCGCAACTTTTCAATTCTAAAAAAACAATGTGGGCAAATTTACTTAGTGCAGAAAGAACTTGAAAGATTTTACTATCATCAGTTTCGAATTTAAAAGCGCTAACTTTATTTAACCATTATATTATTTAAAAAAAAATTTTTTTCCAATTGATTAAATTAAATATTTGAATGGCAGTTGTTTGATAGTAATAATTGTACCTTTCCTTTTTATTTCTATGACAGGAATTTAGCGAATTATCCTATGATTTGCTTGGATTCCGGTAAAGAATTCCTATGTAAAGCGATTAGATATTGTCATCATATTTTATTTACAACAGTTAATGGGAAATTTGAAAATTTTGGATGTGATCTAACAGAAAATCAACACACAATCGCACTTAACTATACTCCATCACATGATAGCACTCAGAAAATCTGTATTTCAACAGGCTTGTTTCACGTCATAGAAACATTTGCATCATAACAAATTTCCAAAAATTTCATAAAATATATGACAATAACCCATATATTGGATATGTCAAAAATTTATTATGTCATTTCTCAATCTGAAACATTTCTGAAACAAGATCAGTCATCAAAAATACATAGAAACATTTGCATCATAACAAATTTCCAAAATTTTCATAAAATATATGACAATAAACCATATATTGGATATGTCAAAATTTTACCAGTCAATTCTCAATCTGAAACATTTCTGAAACAAGATCAGTCATCAAAAATAAAGTGTAACTCAACTTTTATTCAATTTTAAGGTCAAATAAAATCTTAATTTATAGGAAATACAAAACTATGTTACTGTAGTGCATCACAATGTAATCAACAATGGATCGTTGGTACGATGCAAAGAGAATTTACCATCAATCATATACTGTATTTACTAATTGGAGTAGTATTAATTATCGTACCATGGAATTTTCTTTTCTGCTACATCAATTGGAAGCGCATAAAAATTCGATCAAACAATTTGTCACTATTATTTTCATCCAATTCCTTAAGTAGCATCCAGAAATGTTTTATAGTTCTAACTATCATAAAGGTAAGTAGGTTATATAAATTAATGGCAGGATTACGAAAGAATTTAGACGACAACAAAATACATCTAGTATTACCAATTAATTCATTGACATAAAATAAAAGGAAATTTAAGAAAAAAAGTTAAGAAAGGAATTGAAAATATTCAAATAATTTCTGTTTCTTCTAAAAAAGAAACTTTAATTCCAAAAAACAATCAATAAAATGGATTAAATCTCACCGGATTCAAAATCCATGTTTCGTTTTTGTTCCACGCCTTAAAGACGTTTAATACACGTTCAGATATTCATCATGGTATCTTTGATAATTGTATCATGGATTCCCACAATAGTGAAATGTAGGAATCGTGGTGCAAGAGTTCATATTGCTGAAACAGTGTTTCTACCACAAATATTTACCAATAATTCATCGTTATCGCTATTTTTCATCCCATTCGGTTTTCTACCGTTGATGCACATCTCATTTCATGCATTCTGCATATTTGCTACAGTAAAAACCATTCCTAGAAATTAAAATTTTAATGTTTATTTTGATTCGAGAAAAACTCGATGACGCATCATAGAAAATGATAAATCCCGACAAAAGCGACCAATTAGAAATTGATTTACTTTAAAATTTTTATTCCATTTTAATTGGGACTTCACTTTTTCCAGGTTGCTAAAAAACATTCTCACGGCGTAAAAATGTTCATGATATACAGCGATGTTGTATCCGTTACACTTTATTACCTATCAGCATATTTCATGGGCAAAGCAATTAAATCATTTGAGGAATCATATCGTTTGAAATGTGCAATAAAAACAAAACATTGGACGGTAAAATCTAACTTTAATCCATCTTTCAATTAGTCGTTTAGATGTCGCATTTTATATGTTTAAAAAATCCGATCAAACATTCAATATGAATTTCAGCAATTTTCATTTTAAATTAAATTTACTGCACTGATCGAAATTACTTACCCTTTGCTCTATCTCATGTATAAAACTAGCCCACTACATTGTGAAATTCTTCGTTTAAAACAAGCTTTCTATCTACATTATTTACACATCATCAGCAACAGCATTCACAAAATTCTTCATCAAATAACAGCTTCCAAAAATAACTGACGTAATACTTGACCCGCAATCATCAAATAGTAAAGAACCATTCTAATGTCCAGCAATATTAAGAAAGGAAAAATAAAAATAAAACAGGTGGCACTGATATTTGCATATCTGATGGGCACTATATGTATGGTGACTGCCGTTCTCCTTATTATCGTCCAATCTAAATCAAGCAAAAAGAAGAGAGATGGCCACTTTGAAAATGAAGATAGGCAGAAGTCACCTGAACAAATAAGCAGTACATCAGTGAGTACCGCACATTCTCTATCAACTCACTTGAACTATGGTACCATCGAACTTTCACCACAGGTTGATAATCAGTTTATCTTTATCTAATAAACTTAAGTAAGTACATAAAAAATCTTTCTATAAATCAAAAAACCCATTAATGGTAGGCCTAGATGATCTGTTAAAAAGAACTGATGAATCACTAACACATGTAAGTGAGTCTCAATAATCATTCAGGTAAGTAAATGGTTCAAATGATCGTAATGTTCTATCTGGCTCCCACGTGCTGTCATGATTAATTTTTTAACACTAATGATTTCATTTTTGCTCAATTCATCAAACAACCAACCGAGACATTTTACTTGATTATAATCCTCTGCTATATACTATTACATGTCATTACTCACTTCACTTATTAATACCTGTTAAATAATTGAAAAGAAATTGTTTTAGCCATTCGTCATTAGCAGCGATAGCAATGGAATCTTACATCTGAGAAATGCTTATAACAATCAATGGGTTGCTATTAGAATTCTCACAAATAACAATAAATTAAACATTCATCCAAGCAAATTTCTACTACCACCAGGACGAATAAGCGCTGTCAGTTGATTTCCTTAATTGAAATAATAACCAAAACAAACATAGACAAATAAAACCGAAATTTGAAGAAAGTTCATTTGAAAAATTACCAAAACATTTTCACTAATTTCAGGCTGAAGTAATGCCAACAAATACTGTAATAAATGAAGAACTTACAAGTCGCCTTCTTATCCAATGGTATACAATTGGAGCATATTGTCCAGCACAAAATGTTAATACTTTATGGACAAGACCACATTATGTTCCACGCAATCAATGGCATTATAAAATTATTCATACCTATTTTTCCGGTCATAAATAATTGATTCTCGAAACAAATTATCAGATAAAATTTCAAATGCCATATTTGAAACTTCAATAAACGTGATAAAAGCTAAGCATTTGGAACAATTCGATTAATTTCCGGTTCTTATGACTTATAAAACTTACCTTAATGGAATTCACATCAGCACCAAAACCAGATTGCTTCAATAACCTCTCAACCGAACTGCATTATCCATCCCACAAATCTAACTCGGCGGATTCTCTTCTCGTTTCCTTCGTCAACCAACAGGCTCATGTTCAAGTTGCGATTTTAAAAGTTCATGTACTCTATATTGGAGAGCTAACCGTATCTATTTGGGAAGTGTGGATAAACGTCGGTTTTTTACTCAAATGGAGATTTGATTGAATCAGCTTTTGAGAAGTACGGTATTTCTTTGTAACCATAATGTTCCGCTATGGACTTTTTATCAATTTTCAATAATGCTGCTACTATTTTATAATTCAATACTTTCAATCAGTTAAACTACAATTCAAAGAGGAATTTTAGAAAAGCGAATTGAAAGTGGTGAATCCTATTTAAGGTTTTTAAAAATCTTTCCAGAAATTAAGATTGAATGGCATTTTCTTTATAATTCACCACTTTCAATCCACTTTTCTAAAATTCCTCTTTGAATTTTAGGGAAAGTAATATTAGCTGTTTATTTTTAACTTTTGATGTTTTCGTTATAATTCAATATTTTTAACCGTTTATTTTTTCGTCGGAAAAGTACAATTCTATAATCTTCAAACGCTGTTATTAACGTAAAAGTTCATTTAGGTTTTCTTTAATTTAACCTGTTAACTACTTCGAACTTTTTAACCCACTGCTTTGATGATAATCATTACCCGATGATAATTGAAGGATAAATTTTGAAAATTTTTAGAGTAACAATGGAATTAAACACGGTATTGCTAGGATTGGTGGTGTTTTTTGTTCTAATCATTTTAACCTGCATTTATCTTCTGTCGTGGATCAGTTTTTCGCCCATTCGAGCACGAAAAGACCTGTTACAATCAACGTATGTCTACTGTCCAGGGAATTCTGCAAGCGAGCAATTTAAATCATTGCTGACTTATGGTGATGACGGTGATTCGTCCGGAAAACTTTATTGTACAAAGCCGGATTTATATCTTTCCGTCATTATCCCTGCTATGAATGAGCAGGTAGTTTTCCCTGTTAATTATCCTTTCTATTGACTATGAGTACAAAAAAAATTATTATTTTATGTTGATTATTAAATATTGATTATTAATTTCTATTAATTATTCTTTCTAATCTGTGAACTTTTTAATAGAATCTCGTTTAAAAGCATTTATTTCTAAATCTTCCATTCATTTTGCGAATTTTTTGTGACGCGAAGATTTTTCATGTTGTTATTAATTTCTATTAATTATTCTTTCTAATTTGTGAACTTTTTAATAGAATCTCGTTTATCTGCATGTTTATCCTTATTTTGTAATGATTAAAAAGGAATAGTTGATTTGGGATTCATGGCATCAAAATATATGTATAAACATGCAAAGAAAAGAAGCACATTAAAAAAATATGCAGCATCGATTAAGTGGAACAATTTCTAGGAAAGACTTCCGATTATGTTCAATGAATGTTTGCCATATTTGGAAAAACGACAAGCTGAAGATGATTCATTCACATATGAGGTAAATGTCTTATGAAAGGAGTGTTATATTATTAGTGATTCGGAAATGAAAAATTAAAGGTATTACTTTTCAGTCACAAAACTAACTGATAGCATTGGAAATGTATTTCTCATTTGTTTCTTAATTTTAACATTTTTGCTCTGAAATAGCGATGTTTAATTTCTGTTTTATGTTAAAATAAAACTTGCATAAAAGCTAGAAGGAATTGATTCAAGTCGGGAAGAAATTTCAGAGTTTTTTAATTGAAAAGATAAGTTTATCAAAAGCGCTGAAGGACTAAATTAATTTTTATTTAGTGGAAATATTTCACAAATCTTTTGCAGATTATTGTGGTAGATGATGGCAGTACAGATGGAACTGCTGACACGGCTTACCAGTATACAAAGAATTATGCAGGGAAAATCAAAGTCTTGAAACTAGAAAAGAACCTTGGAAAAGGTATTTGGTTTTGCTTTTTTTTTTATGCTTTTCAGGTAATAATATTGTTACAGGAGGAGCAGTACGTAAAGGCGTCTTATGTGCACGTGGTTCATTAATTCTGTTCGCAGACGCAGATGGTGCTACAAAATTTGCTGATTTTCAGCATTTAGAAAAAGAATTGCTTGGTCTATCAACTCTAGATGGTTGTATTTTGGAAAAGAAAGGAAGTGTTGGTTGGTCATTCCCTGCTATAGCTGTTGGTTCAAGGTCTGTATGACCTAATTCGAATTTTAAAAATTTCTCTATTCGCTGCAATGAAAAATTATTTCAAATGGTGTTTTTTTCTTTTTTTTAATAAGTGTCATAACTTTGTTTTATTATGTCCCATGATAGTTTACGAAATGAAGTTCTCTGAAGCTAATTTATAGCTGTTACTCACGTGACAGTTTCTTTTTCAAAATCTACCAAGTTTGTCTAGTTGGCGCTCGTCACACTTTTTTCGTTCTTTATATGTGGGCCAGTCTGACCATTATTTGATGTACCAAGTATTAGCGATGTTGATAGTTGATGTTCTGTTTTTAGATCGCATATGGAGGAAAAAAGTATTGCAATGCGTTCTTTAGCACGAACTATTTTGATGATAGGTTTTCACTGGATTGTGTATATTTTCACGGTAAGAACAGTACGTGATACTCAATGTGGATTTAAATTATTCACGCGTGGAGCAGTTTTAAAAGTGAGCTTACGGTCTAATTTTGTGGTCATGTATTTTTTCTTCCAATTTCATTTGAAAAAATATCTTCCATATACTTATGGTTTTTAATTAGTTTCCATACCCTACAATGATGCTGTGATTTCAGATTCAATTAAAATTTTCAAATGCTAAATAAAAAAATTAATACATCAGTAAATTAAGTCCGTGACTTTATTGCATTTTTATTTTTTGATACATGCGATTTTGCCAAGAAATTTAGAAATTAAACAGAAACAGTTTCCATGCTTGGGCTAATTGATTGTAGTTATTCCCGCTGCTACATATCGAGCGATGGGCGTTTGATGTTGAATTGTTGTTTCTTGCTGAAAAATTCAACATTCCTATCGTCGAGATACCAGTAACGTGGCATGAAGTTGATGGCTCTAAAATAGTGCCCGTAATTTCATGGATTCAAATGGGTCTCGATCTGGTACTCATATGGTTTTGCTATAAAACTGGTATTTGGAAGTACAATTTACTTTATTAGATCAAATTTTAAAATTGTTTAGTACTGCGTAAATTTATTGACATGTTTTTGTACGTAGTGCATGTCTAGTTATGTGTTTGCTTTATCTGGAGGATATCTGGTTTTATCTGGGTCATATTGTGAGGACTTGTATTTTTCGTTTCGTCCTATGTTCCAATTGTTTAGTTATATAACTTTTATAAGCATAATTTTTGGGGGCATTTTTTACTATATTCTGAGGCTTTTCGATGTTATCATTTCTGTGCTTTTATTTATATCCAAGTTGTGCAATATGTTTCGTTGTTTTTGATAACGTTTTCTAACGAATTCTTAATGAATATAAATGTAATATATTGGATCCGTGTTCAATGTGCTCACTATTCATGTTTTTTTTTTCTCTTTCAAATTTTTATTATCCATGGTGTTGAAAAATATGAAATCAGGCTGTGATAATTAAAATAATCCATTTGCCGTTTTTCTGCTATCAATTTTATTTTGTTATGTTGTTCGCTTTCCAATTTTTTGTTTTAAACAAAAATTTGTTTATATTAATGTTATTCAAAAGCTTCATAAAATTCTTAATTTCGTTTTTGTATTTCGTTGTCCCAAAAGTGTCATCATCAGCCTTCGTTAAATCTACTGATGAAGTATTGCTATTTTTTTATCGATTAATCACTCTCTCAAAATAATTTTTAAATTACTTTAACTTAGATTTGAATGAATTGTTTTAAACCTCGGCTAGCCAGACAATTATTGAATCTTCTACATAAAATTGATGAAAGGTAATTTTGCTGTGTGTTTTGATCTGTTTTTAGAGCAATGCCAGAAAAGTCGAGGAGATCACATCGTAAAAGTGAGCAAAATGCTGAAAATAAATTGATTATGAAAGCGGAAAGGGTACTGAACGTAAGTTTATATATCATAGTTTCTAATATTTCTGATTTTCAATTTGCAATTCCTAGTATATAAGGCTCGAGTACATATAATTGTTCTTTTGATTTATTTTACTTTTTGGTGCTGAGGTTTTTTTTTTGTTAATACTAGTGAAAATTATGTCATTCAGCTCATTTTTGTAAGTAAATTTGTTTATTTTAATAATAGTTATTCTGAAAATTTTGCAATTTTTGGAAAACATTTTCTGTATTATGGTAACTTTTTTGCAAAGTACAGAAATGCGTGACAAAGTGGTAGTTAGTTGGTGAAAGATTAAATCAGTGTTATCAATGAGTAGAATTTAGTGGCATAGTTCGTTTCTGATTAAGTTATAATAAATTCTTTGGGAAAGAAGATGCTGAAGGCTGCAAGAAAAAGCGCTTATCTCCCATCGTTGATGCAAAGTGTAAAAGATGGAAATCGATCATATGATCTCTTGCAGACCTACGATACTAACAGTGATTTTGGCAGCGATACAATTCAGTGGAATGTGAATACTTACACATCAAAAATCAAAATATTTATAGTAAATGAATGTGAAGATGGTATGACTCTGGAATTTGATGTGGTTGGTATTGAAGCTCCAATTGCTAATGCAATCAGAAGGGTATTTATTGCTGAGGTATGCTAGTGAATAATTAATCTTCTGAATTTTTGTTTGTTGAAGTAACTATTTTTGTTGCGCTGTAATGTTGTAGTACAATGAATATACATAGAGAGAGAAAGTTACAAATAATTATTACCAAAGAAATCTAGTAATTGTTGCAATTGAGTGTAGTATGTTGAAGTACATATTTTTGTTGTTTTTAGCTTCCTACCATGGCAATCGAGAAGGTCTATCTCTACCAGAATACTTCAGTTATACCGGTACTGTTTTTTTCCTGCAAAACTTATTGCTTTCATGATCTTTGGGAAAAGAATAAAGATTTTGACGAAATTTAGGATGAAGTTCTGTGTCATCGTCTTGGTTTGCTTCCAGTTAAGGCCGATCCACGATTATTCAAAATGCCTCTTAAACGGGTTGTTGGAATGGAGGATTCTGGTGTTGACTGTAATGAGGAACCGCCTGGTGATCCAGAGAGGTTAGTAGTGATTTTCCCAAACTTTTGATGCATATTCTTGAGCTTCAGCTGTTTCAGGATTCGGGTTGGCATAATATCATACCTTCGAAATTTGTATTTGTTGAAGAGTGCATTCCAATTAGGCGCAAGAGTGGCACGTTTAATCATTGTGTTTAACAAAATTTATATCTTTGACGAACATATGTTTCAGAAACCTTATTTTTGAGTTTAAAATCGCCTGCAAAAAGAACCCAAACGCTTTGAAAACAGCTACTAATCCGAAGGAAATTTATGAGGATGCTTTTGTTTATTCAAATGTATTTAAATGGGTACCAATCGGTGATCAATCTACCTCACTTCCGTATCCACCAGCAATGGTGCATGATGATATTCTGGTTGTGCAATTACGACCTGGACAAGAGATTGAGGCTAGGTTAGTCGGTTTCACTTGAATCGTGTACTGCATTTTTTAATTCCGACATATGACATTTGAAAAGGTACGGCTTCCTAGCTCAGATTCACCTTGCTTGTTTAGATCAGACTTATACTTCATTATAGGTGTCACTGTTTCAAAGGATTAGGACGCGATCATGCAAAGTTTTCACCAGTTGCTACTGCATCCTATCGTTTGTTACCACAAATAAAGCTGAAAAAGAAATTCAGCGGTGCAGATGCCCAAAAAGTCAAGGATTACTTTGCAGAAGGTGTTATTGGAATTGATGAAGGTTAGCTCGTTCTTTCCATAAACACTGATCTAATTCAGTGTTCATACTTCTTGCTTTGTGTGAGAATTTTTCTGCCATGTATTTTTGAATAAAAATCTTCAAAATCATATATTATATTAAAATGTTAGACCCTTTACCTTATACTTCTCCATCTGTTAAACTAGTGCATTATTTCTTTTTCCAGTTTTATTCAGTTCAGTTCTCTTGCCTTCAGTCACTCGTTTGATCACTGAATATTTTGCAAATATTTTAAGACATTTTGGAATTCAATAAAAATATGCATAAAATTTCGATTATTCATCAGTTTAGGAATTTTCCATTTAATTTAGATGGAGTAGCTGTTGTGAAAGATGCACGAAGTGACACTTGCAGTCGAAATATATTACAAAATGAGGAGTTAGCAGAACATATTGAACTGTCAAGGATCAAAGACCATTTTATTTGTAAGTTCCATCCTTTTTTTGGAACATCTTTCTCTGCCACTTTGCACTTCTACTTCATCGTGAACTCAACTTTTCAAAAGTATTTACTGTACTGACATCCTGACTTTCTCAAAATTATCGTTATCGGTTTCTTCAAGTTTCAATACCACTGCATCCGGTATTGTAATCAGTAAATACTTCAGAAAAAAACATTGCTCAAGCTCCAAAATTTTCGTGGCAAACTGAATTCAATAAATAATTACTTCAGTTAGTGTTGAAAGCACTGGTGCATTGAAAAGTGCAGAACTAGTTGTGGAAGCTTGCAAAGTAATGGAGGAAAAATGCCGGACTTTGCGATCGTTGTTTCAAAAACGAATGGAAGAAGTACAATGATATATTAGTATTTTAACGCACTTATTGTTATATCTGTTACAATTTTTCATGTCGAGAAATGAAAACCTTCAGACATTTGAAACTTCTTCGTTCCGGTCATAATTGTAGTGATATTAGCTTTTTTACCCACTGCTGAATACTCTTCCTTTGCATGAGTTTTTCAGAATTCTAATGTGAAGTGATTATTGAAAGCTGTCTCACTTCGTGATATTTTCCACTTAGAGTCAGTCAATATAACTACGAGATACACGAACTTGCTAATTTAATTTTATTAACACTTCAAGTCAAATTTACATATATGTAGAACATAAAAATTAAAGCGCAGCGAAAAATAGCAATCTTTGCATTGAGGTATACCATAAATTAGAAAAAAGAAATTTAGGTTTACCCGGAATACGCAAATAAAAAAACAACAATGAAATTATATAAACTGCGATGCAAGTCTTAAAATAGCTAACGAGATGTTTTATCTTGCCCAGGCATCAGTGTTTTCATTTTATCACCGATATAAGACAGCAGTTGAATTTTCTGATCTTTCTCTGCCAAAATATTTTTTTCATCCTGCAAAATGAGTAGGAACAACTTAAGTATCAATTAATCAAGTTTTCTTGTTCATTAACTTAATCAATCTTATTGGATCTTCCGGGAAATTTATGAAAAAATTTACACTGTGGATTATGTAAAACGCTTAACTATACCAAGGAATCCTTTGTTTCGAAAAGCACCGTAATTGATTAATTGCTCCGTGTATGCAATCTTGGGAAAAAATACTAACCAAATTCTTTTCACGAATGATCTTCACAACCTTTTTTGCTAATTCATCTTGTTCTTTGAGCTTTTCTTCAAATTTTGTTATTCTCTCTTCGTTTTCCTACAAAATCAACATGTATGTTTTATCCATCACAAATTCAAATGACGAGCAAAAAGACATACTTTAATATATTTTTCTACATCGCTGGCCTTTGCCTTTTCTGGATTCGATCGGTAAATTGCATATATTAGTAGCACAGTTGTCGCATAAATAAGTCCTTCTACAAGTGTCTCGCTAGCCTAAAAAACAATATGTAAAATAAGAGTACTAAATACAACTAGTGGTTAGAGTTGAATAATAGTGGAGAGAACCAATTCGGCTGCCCGTTGATCGGTTACAGCTGGTGTATTCGAAGAAACGGCAAGGCCGTACGTTTGCATTCGTAAACGATGTGAAATAGAATGCAGACCTGCAATACCAAAATACTGTTCGCTAGTTAAAATTCAATATTTTATGTATAGAATTTTTCTCGAAAAAAATTTCAGAGGGCAATTGAGAAACAGTATAGAGGCAGTAGAGAACTTTAAAGTCAAGCAAGCCAAAGTATACTTTAGTCCTGTAATCCAAAATTAATTCTCTATTCGTTATAAAAAAAATCATTCGAGAAAACTTACTTCTGCCAACCGGAATAAGAATTCTGTTCCTAAGATATGGATGTTTTATAGCATATGCTATAATTTGACGTGCTAATGGGCGTGACATTTGTCGTCCGAATGCAACCAAAAGCTAAAAAAAAAAATAACTCAATATTATGTAATGCAAAGTGCACTAGAAATAATCTTCCTAGTTTTAATAAAAATCTAATTTTAAAAAAGTTCTCAGGTTAACATTTTAAAATTTGCCACTATTCATGCGTAAGTAACAAATGGAAAACCTGAATGACCGGAACACCCATAGTTTAGATCAATTTCCCTTCAAATGTTTAATGTCGTTGCCAATAATTACTCCACCATATTTACAGCATACGGACAACCACGAATCCCGACTTCGAACCAACAAAAGATCACAATGTTGTGTTTAGTAAATATTTCGTCGGATGTTTTTTTTTACCCAACCGAACATCTACCAACCGCAAATCACCGCTACTTATCTTGATCAGAACCATCACGCAGAACTAACCCCCCCTTCGATCATCTCACAATGGGTCCGTGTTGAACGGATTGTAGTATATGGTATGCTTATCATTTTACCGTGGAATATCGAAACTTCCAAATGGATAACGAAAGATATCAATACCTTAGAAACAATAGGCGTCTCAATTTTATTTTCGAAACAAAAATCCCGTACTGTAGCATTTTTAGCGAGGACGTATTTTTTTGTCGGTTTGTCATCCAAACGAAACCATCAGTAAATTTATTAGTTGTTTCGTTTTTTTCTTTTGCAGAATAAAACATGAAAAATTGAGACAGAAAATGACAGCATGAACAACAGTTTAATAAGAAATGAGGAATAATATGTTTCAGTCATTTTCATATTTTAAAAACAATTTGCAAAATATCTTATATGAAGAAAATGCTTCAAAATGCAATTCGATGGCTACAAAATATTTCAAAAAATGCTGTATAAAGACAAGTGACATATCAAACGTATGAAAAATTTTTCAATAATAAAATAAAAAAATCAAAATATTTCGCTTAATAATTTAAGGCTACAAACATGGAATATGACTTGCAAGTTTTGAACTAATACATTTCATATAAATGCTATGTTTGGCGTTGTATCAGCTGTACTTCTGCAACACTTGCAATGAAGATTAAAGGTGCAGATAAAATCTTTTCATAATTTTCTGCCTCATCATTTTTGGATATTTTAAAATAAGCTACCTCAATTTCACTCAATACCACGCGTGCTTATACACATTTAAGAATAGATTGATTCGCATCTTCCAAAAATCAAGTCAGAAATCTGATATTGCCATTCCCAGCACCATAAATTAACTACTACACATCAAACAGTCACTTCCACTGTTCACCGCACACTCTATCATTTTCGCTGTTAATTCACTGGTAGAACTAGGAGCAGAACTAGATTCTGACTTAGCCCCTTTATCTGCACTATCACGATATTCTTTAAGACGAGTTTTGTCGACAGTGAACTGTACTGCATCTACTGCTGGTCTCGTTCGCAAATAATACATTCCAGTTTTCAAGCCCTATAAGAATTCAAAATCTCAAAAAAAGTTAATATATAAGAAACATTTTTAATTTTAAAGAAAAATAAAAGTTTCATGCATAAAAAAGTCTTGCATACCTTTTGCCATCCGTAAAAATGCATGCTGGTAATATTTCCATAATTGGGACGTGCTATAAATATATTCAACGACTGCGAATGGTCAATGAATGCACCGCGATCAACAGCCATATCAATAATTTCCTTTAATAGAAACCGCTGTTTTTTATTTCCACTATTAATATTATAAGTGCATGCTGTAAATCGTAAAAGCTTAAGAATTCTTTAGGTTTGTATAACTATGAGCGCTTACTCGTTGTGACATTTCCCAAACTGTCTTGTAAAGATCCCGGATTTCATGCGGAATACGTTCAATATTCTGAATTGATCCTTTATTTTTTATTATTTCTAATTTCATATCATCATCCCATAAGTCGAGACGAATAAGATCATTGATAAGATGCATGTTGAAGACCTTAAAAAAAAGAATAAATACTCCTTTAGACAAAAAATTTCAAAAATAATGATATAATCCGTTCAAACTCAATTAAACATCTTGAAAACCACCTGAAAACTTCCGGATAGGACATTACGCGTGTACACGTTACTGGTATAAGGTTCAATACTTTCGTTGTTGCCAAGTATTTGCGCGGTTGAAGCAGTAGGCATTGGTGCCAGTAGCAAGCTATTCCGAACGCCATACTTTGCAATATTCTCACGTAAAATTCCCCAGTCCCACTGATTTGTCGCCTTCACACCCCACATATCGAATTGTAGAATCTAAAGTAAAAATTTTCCTGCATTTTACTGACACATTAAAAAATTTATAAAATTTGTAAATTCGAAAATACTGAAAATTGAAAAAAGAAAGTTGTTCAAAAAACGACTTCAAAAAATATCGAATTCATCAAGTACTAACTCCCTTGCTAATAGGTGAACCTTCATAGCTCTCATACGGACCATGTTTCTTCGCAAGTTCACAAGAAGCTTCAAGTGCTGCATAATATATCGTTTCAAAAATTTGCTTATTAAGCTTACGAGCTTCCTCACTAGTGAATGGATACCTTTAAAAAAAACCATTAAAAATTTTCCGTGAGTTCAGCTTATTAGCTGTGCAAACAATAAACTTAAAAGTCAAAACGAAACCGCATTAGAATGAAAGCATCAGCTAGTCCTTGAACACCAATGCCAATTGGACGATGTGTCATGTTAGACCGTTTTGCTTCAGGTACTGGATAATAATTACAATCGATTACTTTGTTCAGATTATTCACCACTACTTTTGTGACCTGAAATGCAATCAAGCTTTCTACGTATCAACAACGCTTTGCAATTAAACTTGAATTTAATCAAAGACTAATTGTGGTGCAATGAACTTCTTTTTTTGCACACTAAAAAGTTACATACCACACGCAACATTTCGAAGTCAAACGTGTTGTCTGGTGTAACAAAACGATTAAGAGCAATAGATGCCAAATTACAGACTGCAATCTCTTCACGAGAAGAATATTGAACTACTTCAGTACACAAATTGGAACACTTGATGGTACCCAAGTTTTGCTGGTTGGACTTCCGATTGCACGTATCCTGTAACTTTAAAGTCTCATATCAAGAAATTCTATAGCTATTTCATAAGCGTTAGTAGCGTTTCAAAAAAAAAATTTTTTTAATATGAAATCATGATGCACGTATATTAGTCTACATTCTTAAAAGAAAGTCAATACAATAAGAGAACACTTATTTTTAACAACTCAAAGAACAACCACATAATCCTTAATATAGCCATAACATTACCTTGTAAACCATATATGGCATACCAGTTTCAATTTGAGCAAAAACGATTGTTTCCCATAGCTTTCTAGCAGGCACCTGCTTCCTATACCGTCCTTCTTTTTCATAACTATAATTCTTTTAAATTAAAAATCTGCATGATTGTCTTTTGATACGAATGAACAGTAAGCAAATAAATAAACTTTTCTTACTGTATGTATAGTTTCTCAAATGCTTCACCCCACGAATCTTCCAAACCAGGACATTCAGCAGGGCACATTAGTGACCACACACCATCGTCACGTACACGTTCCATGAAAAGATCTGGCACCCATAAACCGAAGAATAAATCACGACAACGTTCAAGTTCATCACCTACATTCTTTCTCAGTTCTAGGAATTCAAAAATATCCGCATGCCATGGTTCCACGTAAACAGCAAATGCACCTGGTCTCTGCAGTAGAATATCTTTATTTCAAAACTTACCTACCTCCAATCAATACACAAAAAGCAATGAAGGAACTTGCTAATTTAAGATACTAAAAAACAGCTGAAATAATGGAACTTCTTAAAGAGAAAAATTAGGTAACCTTATTCCCACCCTGATCGACGTACCGTGCAGCATTATTGAACACCCGAAGCATAGGAACAAGACCATTTGAAACGCCATTTGTCTAAATAATGCATATTTTCTCAATTTCAGAGTCTACTTCTCTAAAGCTTCAAATTTCAAAACAAAAATTGTCGACAAATTAGTCGTGAAGAATTATAAACTAAACGGGCGAGTCATGGGTTCTTATAAGTCCATAACATTTTTTTTAGCTGTATTTGATACATAAACAATGAAGCGACTCTCTACACCATCTCAAACGCATTGATAAGACATACTCCAGCAATTGCTGATCCCGTAGCACGTATGCAATGTACATTTAAACCAATACCACCAGCACTTTTTGAAATCAATGCACACTTCTTCAGTGTTTCAAATATGCCTTCAATACTATCTTCAAACATCGTCAGCAAGAAGCACGAACTCATTTGTGGGGTGCAAGTACCGCTGTTAAACAATGTCGGTGTAGCGTGTGTAAACCATCTTTCGGACATTAAATTGTAACTCTGAAATTAAAATTTGGTAATACTGGTACCTGACGACTAGCTTACCTTTTTGAAACTGTTAAGAGCAGAAGTAACACATTTTACCAATTTTATCCTTCTTATTTCATACAAATATGGAATGTTTAAAAATTCATCCGAAGTGAAAAATAATGAAGCATACCTCAATAGCAGCTTCAATATCTTGACCATGAATCCCAAGCGAAACTCTCATTAACATGTGTTGCGGACGTTCGGCTAATTCGCCGTTAATTTGCAGAAGATACGAGCGTTCCAAAGTCTTTAAACCAAAATACGTGTAGCTATAATCACGTTCATGAACTATTGCTGAGTCCAGAACCTGAAAACGACTCCTGAAGAGTCTCGAAAATTCACAACAAGCACATTTTACCATTTTATCCTTCTTTACTGCTATATAATTTAAAAATTATAAATTTTTACGATAGCTTTACTAAAAGCAATAAATACCCTTAACTTAAATTCCAGAACTAATCTGACATTTATTATTTAATTGACTGACATTCGCATTATTTTGTACGATATCGAATAATTCTTTGCTAATCAGTGGCATCAATCGACCAGATTTTGGATGTATAGCATCGTAGAGCCTTCTAGATACCTTCGAAAATGACTGAAAAGTATGCTTAAGAAATCGTCAAATATTACAGCGAACACAACATAGTTTCACTTTTTTGCATTTCTCATAATTTAAAGTTGGAATATTCAGTTACAAACTTAACTGGACTGAACTATTAGGCTAAATTATTAACGGACTGTTAGTAAATAATTAAAAAGAATTGAGTACATCAACAAGTCTGCTTCCCGCTAAAATTTAATGCGGTCTACAAAAAAAATCAGCTACAATTTATTTCTGCATCCAAAAATTGCCTTTTCAGTTCTCTTATGCAAATTAGAGACAGCAATTCGAGATGCCAAAGTCGCATAGTCTGGATGTTTAGTTATCATATCAGCTGCAATTTCCGCAGCCAAATTATCCAACTCAACAGTTGATACACCTTTGTAAAGGCCAGCGATCACCTTTTGCGATATTTCAATCTGAAAAGCTCTAAGAAAAACATTGAGGGAGACCCAAATTTTTTAAACAATAACATACCTACGAATCAGCCTTAAAGTTTCTAAACAATTACGTGGTCTACTCGATCCTGACTAAGGCCATAGCATAGTTTCATGATCCGGCGAGCAATTTTATCAAAGGAAACAGCCTCATGGCGACCATCTGAAATGAGCATTATTGTTTCTTGTAGCTAGACTACATATGATAAACCTGTGCTGCAGCTTAGCATTCTAAAATGCTAATATCCGTTCAAAAAATTTTAACAAATTGAATTACAAAGCTTCAATGCAAAAACTAAATTTTTACAGCATCCCCGTACTTTCATTCATCGTATCCATGCATTTCTTTGACGATAATATAAGTGTTTCTACAGTGTTTGTAACTTATTTAATCATCTATGATTTTTAGTGGTAATTAATTCATTTAATAAGTTCATGAGTAAAATTTTAATTGTAAAAATACCTCGTTTAACAACGTAAGAATTAGAAATTCGCGTGTTCGAATGTACCATTTCAGTTGAAGATTATGCTCTACCGATTGATTAACTGATTAAAATATTCTAAAATTTAAACGGCAAAATTTTCACAGCTAAGTTAGACATAAAAAAATAATATCGCTCATAGATAATAATGAGAAATAATCTTGAATGATTTATTAAAAGACTGAACTATAACGTTACATAAAATGATCGAATAAACCCGAACGGCAGTACAACATTGACGCAGATCAGATTTTCACCAACCATTTCGAAATTTGCGCGAACCCGCCAAAACCATAACTGCCAATTGTCGCTTTGCAACTTTGCAATATTAGAACATCTTGATACAACACGGATCAGATATGAATTACGATGGGATACGGTATGCATATAACTTAACAATATAATTTATTCCTTTACTGTACAGTTAAAGAGGCTGTAAGTTCTCCATCCACCGTATGATTTAAATGCAGTGCAACATTTTCATCTACCGTATAATTAAAAATACACTTTACTTTCTTCATCTACCGTATGATTTAAATGCAGTATAACCTATCTACCGTACCGTTAATGTGTAAGTTCATTTCCCTCTCCCCACCTCAAAAAAATTAGCACTTCTGCAGCATATTGTGAAACATTGTAGCTTTACTCTTGCTAAAATCTACGGAATTACAGTAACATTGTGCACTATTTTCCACCGTTCATTACATCTTCCATCACCACCCTAATACGGTATTTCTGCCCACCGCAATTTCTTACTGTTGATGTATCTTCCAGATATTCATTAACTTTCAACAAAATTTCCTTGATTTTCCAAATTTTCACTAAAATACTTTAATTTTTGAAATGCTTTTCATTACAAATGATTAAAAAATTTGTGATTTCAAACAATTAAAATGTTTTAAAACCACATAACAAAACTGTTCATACAATTCCGCAAAGTTCAAGAAATGGGAAAAAATTTGTCAATTTCAAAAACATCTTTAAACTAATATTTGTCTCGTCTGACCTCAAGATTTGATTCTCGAGATTTTCAATCCTACGAGGAATGAATAACTTTTGAATTAATATTCTGGTTTCATCAATAGCAAAATTACAGTAAAACTTCAAGCATATCAATCGATTTTTTAAATCCCATGCCAAAACTTCGACCAACATATGATATATTACAAACGGTATATCCAATTAGCGTAATTAATTTTTTCCGAGAAAGAATACAAAAAAGCACTTCTTACTTTTATTCCCAAAAGACCAACTCATTTCCCATTTATCCATAGAAGAACTGAAAATTTTGCAAAATTTTCCGTTTTCATTTTTTTCAAAAAAAAATCAAACATATTACGATGATTGATTGAAATAACATTACACTGCAATTTTATTAGGATTTATTGAACTTGAAAAAAAAAAAAACTAAACACACAATTACTGGATGTCCAAAAAAGAAAAAAAAATTCGCACATATTTGCATCGAATTTTAAAAAGGAAACACAGCAAAGTCAACAGGCTGT
The DNA here is from genome assembly GCA_013365335.1 of Madathamugadia hiepei. Taxonomy (NCBI): domain Eukaryota; kingdom Metazoa; phylum Nematoda; class Chromadorea; order Rhabditida; family Onchocercidae; genus Madathamugadia; species Madathamugadia hiepei. The sequence continues at coordinate 42,844 of JABVXS010000194.1, forward strand.
AACAGACTGCTATACTAACATTCAACTTTCAGTAACCACCATTATATCAATTTCCCATCCCTAAAACTTTCCTTTTATTCGTTTATCTTCTGACACACTTTTTCTTTCTTTATTTCTCTAGAAATCGAAAAGTTTTTCTAACTCATCAGTAATAACTTTTCCAACTCAACAGGATAAAACAGCAAAATCACTACACAGAATAATTTCCGCCAATTCTAATTTGAAAAAAATTGCAATTATTTTGATCACTTTCTATCATAGTTCTTCATTTTCGATGTAGAGACACGTACATGAACATTGGTCTTTTTCAGATCCCATGGTTGTGGTGTTGGACTTGGATCGCGATCGTAGCTCAAATCACTTTCATCTTCATCTCCCATATCACTTTCATAATTGGCATTTGTAAGCTTCCTTCGTGGTAGGCTGTAATTCCAGAAAATTGATTAAATGAAAGTATAAATCAGCAAAACCACTACAGAGAATAATTTTTTCTTCCCAATACCCATGGAATATCGTCAAGGTTCATTAAATTTATTAACAATGTCATTTTTTTACCATTACCATTCAAAATACTATCACTAACCACAAATTCCAATCAGTTTTATTATGGAAAAGTTAATGCCATGAATCGAGACATGTATTCAGTTCCTTATTTTTATATCCGTTATTTCACGGTCACCGTAATCTCGACATAATAGAATTCTTACTCAAGATCTTCACGATCAGCTGCCATCGATCCAGTACCATAGAGCATGTCAGTTACACTTTTCAATCGTTTTGTTCCACGTCCACGTGACTTAATCTTGTGTTTTCTGGTACCAATAACGATCTCTTTATCATCATCCGTCGATGTTTGGGTTTTACCTTTCTCTTCATCCGGCGTTTTTGTCGATTCTTCATAAAATCGGAAAAAGGAAACGACATACATAATCCATTCACAATCACTCAAGTTCTTCAACATCCGGAAATATGTCAACATTAAAAATTATCTATCTCAACTATACCCACCTTGTATCATGTTCATAATCCCATTCCAGTTCGTTACCCTTCTCATCGAAAATATTTAATCCGGGACGAACTCGATTTTTACGATTCATCCATTTGTAGGTATAACCATCTGAAACTACAGTATTTTCTTTAAAAACGTAGATGACTGAATCTCAAAATGCATACATATATGTAAAGATCATATAAATATCATTTCGACAATTGTTCAAACAAAGAAAAAAACAAATTCTCGAAATTTCGATAAATTTAGCAAATGAAAAATAATTTAATGCAGTAGAAAAAATTAAATTCAAAAATAATTCAGTTATTACCTGGATCTACCGAATCTGAAGTAATTCTTCGTCGTTTTTCCACAGAACTTCTGCGACCCTAAGACTGCATTATATCAAAACTTTTTGAGTAAAAAAAAAATAAAAAAATAAAATCAATTGAACACAAAAATTTCTTGGTAAATAATGAATTGAAAACTGTCAATTGCAAATCAGCAAAAGGTTCTGATAAAAATTACACCGCTTCTCTTGATATTTCAATAAATTTAGCCGATAACAGATAATTTAATGCAGTGGAACGAAAAAAAACATGATTCCTAAATAACTCAGTTTCAAAAATAATTCAGTTATTACCTAGATCTACCGAATCAAATCCTTTATAATCGATGACTATTTCCCACCAGGCTATATTCATCCCTTATTCTCTCTTTAATCTCATTAAAACATGAAACCAACCATTTCAAGGGTAATGAAGACAATTTTTTTCATGAAGTTATTTTTATCATTCAATTCTCCACTTTTCATTATTAAGTTTGATGAAAAAAGGCATGAATTTTTTTGGAAAAATACAGAAATCAGACAGTGAAAAAATGTCGCTACAGTAATCCTCTATTTACTTTCTTACAAAAAAAGGCATTTAAAAGAAACATGAAAATTACTTTCGCAATATCTTCTCGTAAACTAAATCGCAGTATAATTAACCGTTTATGCCCAACATGTTTCGTTATTACACGCCACTTTCCTATAAAATTGATAACATTTTTTCCAACGTTAATTTTTTTTTTGGTCATAAAATTGTCATTCTGATACGCACAAGTTCAAAATTACAACTGACAATCACCAAATAATTAAGTGCAGATTTTTTTGGACAAATTAGCAGATAAAAAGATCCCTCCTTCCTCCCCATCCAAAAAAAAAAAACTTGTGGCACTCTTTGTACTGTTGTACTGTTGTTAATTGTTCATCCATACAGAAAAATCAAAAAATAACACCAACCCTACTACCATCAATTACTTTTCCCCCTCTACGAAATTCAACGCAGGTAAATATATGCAATTTTTTCAGTGCATATCTTCCCCAATTTTCCAACTCGTTTTCCAACCAAACTGTCTACACCGAATGATATTTTAAATGAAACTCACCAGGTGGTACCTCAACCCGATCAACTTCCACTTCAATTACACTAGCTTCTGTATTTCTCTCATTCAACAATGATGATGATCCTGAAATTGCATTTTTATTTTTAATAAAAATTAAACTTTGAAAATTTTGCAAATAATTTTTACAACTCATTAAATATTCGTCAACGACGTCTCAAATCTTCTAGAATTCTCAGCGGTCATATAACAGGAACTTCAAAATTTCAGGTCCAACTAACCCACATATCCAACAATAATTCCATTCCTACTTCAACTACTTGCTCAACAAATTTATTATAAAACAAATTTTACTTTTTGCTTAAAATCAGAACAATTTTCAGATACCTTTGACCATACTTATCGTTACATCGTCACCCTGCTCTTCTCGCATTTCACCATCTTCTTCTTCACCACTATCCGCTACTTCACCCTCTTCAACTTGTCGACGGCTACGAATTCGTTTCAATGGTTTTGTCATATCCAGCATCATCTTTAAAACAGTAAAATTCAGAAATAACTTGCAGAAATTACTTCAAATATATTCTACCTAATATAAGGTAAAAATCCCTTTAAAACTAATACAATAATGACGGATACTGTAATGCAGGCAATATGTCCTTACAAATGTAGTATCAAAATAGTTCAGTTGAAGTTACAGTGTATTTCATTTAATACAAGATAAAAAAACTACAATTATTCTAATATAATGCTGACTGGTACTGTACTTCTAATACATCCGCAGAAAAGTACTATAGAGACGTAAAAGTCATTCAAGCCACTCAATGTTAATTCATTCATTCATTATCGGCCATCGTTCTATTCCGAACTTTAGCGATTCGTTTTATTTCAGCCAAGTTCATTGCAGTGGCTGTAGTGATTGTGTCCATCC
>JABVXS010000195.1:0-46131 GCA_013365335.1 Madathamugadia hiepei
GTGTGTGTGTGTGTGTGTGATTATACAGACGGTATTGCCCATCTCACGTTGAGGATGTCAAATCAGGACACTAATACTCACTAAAGCGTGCTCTTCACGGGATCCATTGGACGAGGGTGAAAGCGAAGAGATGTAAGCGAGTCACAGTTTGCCTGACCAGCTGACCAGCAAGTGACTTAAAGACAAATGGTTAAAAAAAAACACACACACGCGCACGTGGAAACTCGTTGAGAAATTGACCGAACAAGAAGGAACAAGGGAATTAATGAGCAAAAGCTTTCATCCTACACGTAGATTAATTACTTCCATTGGCTGACTTTTCCTGCACATCCATGCAAATTGATACTTTCGCTAGGAATGTAATTAAAAATTAGCAATGAAAACATACACATTTCACATTATTAACTGATAAAAACGATGATGATGATGGTAAAATTGAATGAGATTGACAATTTTTTAAATATTCCTGAAGTATTGCACCAATTCGTTCCAATGTCCACCGTCGTCTTTGTCCATTTATTATTTCAGCAAAATTTTCCGCCTAGCAAGAAGCAAAAGCTTATCATTCATTATTGTTCAAAAAATAAATATAATAGAATTATGTTTATTAAATGGAATCAATGGATCGTTTAATTTTTATTTTTAAAAAAATTTTAAAGTTTATTAAATTCATTTATAAAGGATTTTGCATGCTTTTCTCACAAACTCACTACATTTTCATCATTCATTCTTTTACATATTGACTTCAAATTCTAAACATTCCATTTTTCGAATCAAATTTTAAAGATTAAAATTACTTTACAAGCTATATTGCCTTGTTTATTTCATTTCGTTTGTTTGCTTTTCTTTCTTTTTCTTTTCCTTTTTTTTTCTCGCAAGCATTAATTAATTAATTAATAACATTTTGTTGATATATTTTTGAATGTTATGAAAAAAACAATTCGACATTTTTTTTTTTTTTTTGTAATTTAAAAGAAAACAATCGATCTAATCAATAATTTTGATAAATAATTACTGCAGAAGTAATTCGCATCTTTTCTTCAAACGAACCAACTCCTCAACAATTTTACATTGTTGTTAGTCGTACATTTCGAACATTAATTAATCACAATATTAATTATCTATGTATGTAAAAATTCCACTGCAAGCTTAAGCAGTTTGCCTATCGTTTTTTCTCTCTCTCTCTCTCTCTCTCTGTGTCTCTTTCCTTCTCCCTTTCTCCCTTTTCTATCCTATCCTTTCCCTACAGTAACATTGTATTTTCATTGTTTACGCAACACTATTCAATCTTTCGCTCCACCTACTTTGGATGAACCATCTACCTACATGTTCTCATTACAAGCTAATATGGATTAGCTGTAAACGTCAGCTATAAATTGCCTCTCTGAAGTCTATTGTTTCAAGGTTACGTGGTATGTACGCACGTTTGCATTGATTATTTATTAATTTTTTTTTTTCTAAAAGAATTGCGAATGTTTAAAAAAGTTATGAAATATTTAAAAGAGCAAAACTAACATGAAAATCACATAAATAAATTGTATGATACGTTGAATAAAGTGGTGATAGCATTGAAATTTGTTCATTTGGTTCCACATTGAGCGTATCATTTAATGCATTCATACAACGATCAAACATCTAATTTGTAAGCATTCATTATACTTTCAATTTCAAAAATTTTTTTTAAAAAATTAATTAAAAATTTTTTTTTAATTTTTTTTTTTTAATAGGCGGCGGGAAAAAAAATGGAGGAAAATTTGATTAAGTGATGAATAGATAACGAACGATTTATATCTTTCAACAAATGATTAAAAAAAGTAAAAAAAAAAAAAAAGCCTTTCAAAATTACCGCTTAAATAACAATGTCATTTTAGTTTCGATGATTTGGTAATTTTGCATGACTTTGTGGTTTGTTATTTTGTTTTTGTTTTGTTTTTTTTTTTTTTTTTTTTTGATACATTCTGCCTAATATCTTTTTAGTAAGCTAATGGAGAGTAAAGTTTTTTTTTTCACTAATTTAATTACAAAATTATTAAATTTATGGTATAAAATGAGATGAGAGTAATTAATTGGAATTTATCATCAGTTTTATAGGAAAATAATTTGCAAATAAGTCGAGAGAAGGTAATGAGGAAATTAGTGAATGAAAAATATTTCATAATTGAATGATTTGAATTTTCAAATTAGCATTAATGGATAACAATTTTAAAAAAAAAAGTCATTAATATTAATAAAAATGAAAATTGGGAAGAGTTTGATAGATGCAAAAAAAGTTTGTGTAAGGGTTAATTAATTGTAAGTAAACCAGGTGCATTGAGCATTGAAGTGTATCAATTTAAAAGTCAAAAAAATTTTTTTAATCGCTTACATACGTACGTACCGTATTTAAATTTGGTCCTAATTGAGAAATTTTCCGTTGAAATCGTCCAAGTGCCGTTTGACAATGTGCTAAGCGTTGTTTTTCAACAACTTCCAAATATTCAACACCTCTACGTAGGATACTGTCAGTTACACGTCGTTGACGTTCAGTTGCTAACGTTTCCTCAATATATGTTTGTTCATGCTTCATCACTTGCTCTAGCAATTTTCGTTTTCGTACCGATAACTGCAAAAAAAAAAAAAAAAAAAAGACATGTGGAGCAATTATGGTTGAAATTAATTTTTCATCACAAGAACTTGATTGGCAAACAATTTTTTTTTTTTTCCATTCTTGCGAAATTCTTATGTAGTAGCAAGTTTATTTCCACTTTTTTTTTTTTTTGTATGTAATTTAATTTAATTGATAAAATTTGCCTGAAAATTTTGGAAAGAAAAAAAAAATGGGAAATTTTCCATTGCTATATATTCTACCGGTTTTTTTAAATCATAATTGTCAGTAATTATTGCATTCCTTGTAAATATCTTCCATTTTAAATTCAATTTCAATTTGTGGTAGATAGAAAAAAATAAAAAAATAAATGATGATGATGATGATGATGATGATGATGATAACGATGGTGTGATGGTGAGGCTGAAAAATTTATTATAAATGATTATTTTTGTTATTGCTCGTAGAATTTTAATTTAAGCCAGTGCTTCTCAAGCTTATTGGAGGTACCAAACTTCACCAGTTTCATATGCGCATTCACCGAATCCATCTTTGATGAAAAATAAAATATGATTTTTTTTTTTTCAAAATCACGATAATTTGGGTGTGTCTGCAGGTGTTCCCACTAGCCAACGAAGTCTGCATGAAGCACATTTTTAAAAAGACAGAGATGGATAATATGAAGGTACCAGAGTACAATTTTAAATTCTCACGAATGAGGGGGCAGAGTAGGGAGCGCGCCAAAAGCGCTCCCTACTCTGGACCTCCTTGGGGAGGCTCTGCTGAATCCATGAGACTGCCTCACCAAGCCCCTTGGGTTTGATCGAACCATGGTTTGGAACCAGTGATTTAAGCAAAATGAATTTGTTGTATAGCTGTAATAATCACGCCTTACTTTCCGCCATATGATTAGCAGTTATTTCTATCATGCATGCATGACAAAGTTATAATTATATTATAATGCAGACAGACGTTTTTTTTTTTGAGTTTTTGTTAAAATGATTAGTGAACCTTGATATTTGACATTTGATCATTGTCGATCAGTTGCTCAACTTTCTCAAGGTCACGACTGGATGTGTACAAGAGACGTTTAATTTTCGACAATTCATCACGTTTAGACGTCAGTAAGCGTAATTCACGATTGGTTAATTGTTCCGTCTGCAATGAACACAATTTGCTAATTGCTTTGAAAAATAAAATTAAACAAAAGTAATAAATTGTATTCGAATTGAAATTTTATATGTCATTTAGTATTTCAGTAAGTTTTACTCGCAATTGTCACGGTATTATTATACCAAAAATTTTTAGCAGTGAAAATTAATTTTGTAATTAGATCAATTTTAATCAATTAGGAAAAGTTGCAAGTGAGAAAATTGCACGGTCATTTTTCGTCCTCTTATTTTAATACGCTATTAATTGATGGGTGAAATTAAGTGTGATTTTTGATAATTAATGAAATCGTTGTAAAATTGTTTTAATCGAAAATTTAAAAGTAGCAATAAGCAAAAATATAATTAAATGTGCCGCGATACATACAGCACGAATTGTTTGCTGTTGTGAATTAAAAATAGCCCGAAGTGGTTGAACAATATCATCGGTGATAGCTGAACCAAGATTACTGTAAAATAATATTTTGATTAGTACTATGAAATATATGAATTAACTCATTCAGGCATTTGTCCTCTTCTTCTTCTTCTTCTATTTCAAAGAAAGAAAAGGAATAATTCAGTAATCAATTAAGAATTAAGTAATAATCAATTAAGCATTGAAGCACTTAAACAAAAAAAAAAGCATTTCAAAGAGGTGGAAAACAACACGAACTTATAAATTTCATAAATTTATCACTTATTAAGCAGTATGCTTAGGCTCTTTTAATTTATTTTTAAGCACTTCAATAATTATTTGTTAATTGCTATAAGTAATTAACAAATAAGTAATTATATTATTTTCATGTTGCTAAAAGGAAGCAAAATTTGTTAAGGAAAGGGCATTTTTCCATTTAATAATTTAATTTTAAATGAAGCTATTTTCATGCACACATTCAACTAAGCAAATAATTTGAAATTAATTTTTTTGCAAAATAAATTTTTGGAAAATTTACTTATGTATACTGGCTTGTGTATTAAATTGATCAGCAACATAACTCCATGCACGATCGATAATCCTACAATGAAAAAAAAAAAATTAATTAATTAAAAATCACAATTTCATTTATTCATTATTAATTTATAAGATTAATAAATAAGATAATTAAAAGCATTGCAAAAATAAAAAATTAAATTTTTTAATTTGTCGTATAGAAAAAAAAAAAAACTATCACTTCTAAAAATGATAATTATCGTGATCATTCCAATCATTATATCTATCACTCGCTCTTATATGAAAATTCAACAAAAAAAAAAAAATGAAAACTTTCATTTTGGTGACACAAATGTGACAAATATTTCACACTTGTACCACAAATTAAATTTGTGTTAATTTTACAATATTAATTATCAACAATTAGTGTATAATTCCCTCTCCCCCTTAAAATATGCACTAATAAAATTAGTAATAATTCAAAATTTTAATAAAAAAAGTAGTAAAATTTTTAAAGAAAAAAAAAAACGAATAAAACCTACCCAGGTGATTTAGCTAATGCTTTATGCAATCTTGATGATAATTTTTGCATTGTCTTCGAATATGCAAAATCCAATGAAGCTCTGCAACTAATTAAATTCAAAAAATTTTACAAAAAAAAAATTGAAATTGATATTGTTGATTATTGATATATAATATAATAACTAAACGTCAAGAAGACTCTCTACATGACGACCAACCCAAATGAGCAAGGCACGATCCAAATCAATGGAATCAATCTGACAAGATGCAACAGAATCAAATACCTTGGCTCAACAATATCCAGTGATGGTCGCATGGATGGAGAAATCAACGCGAGAATAGCTGATAAGAGCTTTTTTTTCTCCTCTACTTATCATCATTGCTGGTATTCATCTTTTTATCACTTCTCACTGTCTTTATCTCTTTGCATTTCATCACTGCTTTTTTTCTTCTAGCATTCTTTATCCTCAACACTATTTTCTTTCTTAATATTCGCATATCCGGGAACCTTTGACCTCTTCAGCCTGATGTGATGATTTTGCGGTTATGTATTTCTTTCTCTATATCCTCATTTTTCCCCTCCTCCTGCGCTAGTTATTCCATTTCTGTATTATAGTTTGGCGCATTTCTGCTGCAACACGTTGAAAAGAAAAAAGGCGCTTCACAGCTTGAATTTAAACTTTACCTGAGCGTTTGGGTGGTCGTATAGCTCCGTCGCTTGTGCGGACTGTCTTTCCGTGACACCACGTATCACGTGCATATATCATCGCAACACTAAAGTATTCCTTAACGGAAGCAGACAGTACTTCTTTAGGATGTTTCACATATTGGCGGACGTGATAGACCGATTATCCTGTAGTTGTTAGTAGTTATGTGCTGATATTACATGTTTACCCTAAGTGTAATGGAATGTTCCAACAAAGTGATCTTCAGAAAATTCGTACGTAATGTCCGCTGAAACGTTGTATGCTGCAGTAAGTGATGTTTTAAAAAAGCTTTTATCAGAAGCAATCAAGGTGGAGAAATGTGCTAAGACTGTTCAGAGAACGACAGAGAAAATGGTGTGTTTTTGCTTTTTTTTCAGAAAATACTTTGACCATACTGAAAACGACAGGGATGGACGTCTACCTTTGCACGTCTACCTTGCACCTATGAAACGATGCAATTCTTATTACTTTTTTTTTTTTGTACTTAGACTTCTCAAAGTTTGACAGTTCTAATATAAATTTCACTTAGTAATGTTCCTTAAGTAATCTAAATTATCTTCGAATGTTATAACTTCCGTATGTTCGATAATTCTTCATTCTGGACTACTGAAAAGGTCCTTGTGTCCTATTCCTATTTTTTTCTGATCCACGATATTGAGGGTACATCTGCTTGTGTTGTTTTTTTCTAGACATGACGGAAACATTTCACTTTATTTTACCATAATTTATCTTCATTTTGTTTTACACAGATTACTCATGATAAAATGGAAGAAATCCTGGCAGCTGCAAAAACTGAACTGCAGGAATTGGTGTTGGATGGTGTCAGCCAGATTTTCCATAATGACGAGGTGAGCTTATGATCTGTCAACGCTGATCCACGATATTGAGGATACATCTGCTTCTTCCAGATCCGTGTTCCTAGGTCTCGATCTGATTTTAAGTTGATTTGTATGTTTTATTATAGGTTCTTGAAGGATTGACGAGGCTCAAAAGTCTTATTGAGAAATCATCGCGAGAAGATATAGGTATGGTTTGCACACTCGTGGATTTGAGTTTATTTTCTGTTGAGAAAAAGGTAATGAGAAATAAAGAAGTGAATTTTTGAGACTTTCGCTTGGTGACTGCCATCAAGCCATGGTTCGTTGCTTTATGCGCATGCTGATTAAATTTTAGAAAGAAGCCAATTAATTTCTGATTTTTTTTAGTTTTTCTTCGTTTCTTTACATTGCTGTTTGAGACAGGTGGATGAGTTGGCTGAAAAACAGCGTAGTCTTGAAAATTTCAGGGTGGCGACCAAGTGGAATTCCATCTGATGACATTACTGGTCATTTGCAGCCAGTTATGCTTGAAAACGAAGAAAATTTGAATCGTTTAAGGAATAGGTTGGAAGCTGAAATGGAGGCGAGTAATTGTTGCTGTCGTTGTTTTTCCACAGGAACCTGATATTTCCTAAACTCCAGCCTGCTTGGCTCACAGTTTTGAAACTTGTTCAGAGTGGAACTAAATGTGACAACCAATGTAAATCATTGACGCAACTTCATGTTTTTCAGAGGAAACGAATTATTCATAGAGATATCTCAGAGAAGCTTCAGAAAGTAATGGAAGAATCAGTACTTCACGGCTCACTTCGACGACCATAAATCTATAAACTGGTTTACTTACAATTTGTATATTGTTGTAATTCGTTCTCTTTTTTTTGTTTCAGTAACTTGTATTCGTTCTGTATTTCTGAAAAAATATTTCGAGCACTTTGGGCGAAATATTGTATTGCTCAATTTGTGTTGAAAATTTAGTCGAGCTTTGTTACAAGTCTCTCTGAGAAGCTTACATACTTCTAATACAACATTATTTCATTCACATCTCATCATTCTAGACCAGTGGTTCCCAACCTTGTTGGAGGTACCGAACTCCACCAGTTTCATATTCGCATTCACCGAACCTCTTTTTAGTGAAAAATAACATCATTTCTTTCAAAATCACGATAATTCGGGTGTGTCTCCAGTGTTCCCTCTAGCCACGGATTGTATGAAGCACCAAAGCAGCACATTTTTAAAATTTGATGGGGGAGGGGCAGAGCAAGGAGCGCTTTTGGCGCGCTCCCTGCTCTCGATCTCCTCGGGGAGGCTCTACCGAACCCTGGAGACTGTCTCACGGAACCCCTAAGGTTTGATCGAACCCAGGTTGGGAACCAGTGTTCTAGACACTGATTAACATTTAAGGAGTGTGTTTTTGAACAGCCGTACATTGGATCGAGAGCGTTATATTTATTCAAGAATGTATTAAAAACATGTTGAATCTATATTTGTATTTGCGGGCTACTTATGGTTATTCTACGTCTCATTTACATCATACTCATGATTGAAAATCAATTCAAAAAGAAGACACTACTTTGGTGTTAAGTAAAATCAATAATAGAAATACCTACAATTTATTCATTTCTTTACCCTTCTATTGACATTTCTCTGAATTCAGAATTTTTAAATTTAAGCTGTGTGCCCATTGGGCGGAAAAATTTGATATTTGCCATGAGCATTTGAGACTCTCACAACGTAAGCTGCTTCTTTGTAAAACAAAGTTGTTTGTTAACTCCAAAAAAATGATATTGCTGGTTCAAATAAAACATGACAAAAATTTTATGTTTCATAGCATGGGAAGATTGAAATATTTCGACAGTCAAATGTTTGTTTCTCTCACTCTTGAGATGTACGAATCCATGTACAGGAATACAAAAGAAAAAAAAATGATTGATGATAATTCCAACGATGTAGCAAATTTATATCATCTAGCCCATTTGTAACTAGGGAGTCATTGATAATTTTATTCAGCTATTGAATTGTTATTATCCTAATAGACTTTTGCCCCCGTAATGGAATTACCACATATGAACAGAAATTTACAGAATAATGAAATTTACACCTTCCAGGTCGTCATTATTAATCCGATCATTGCTCCATTCTTTCATCATTGTTCTTTCCAATTCATCTATGGGATATTTCAACGGTATCTGATATTAAGACTAATTATTTGCTCAAGTCCACCCATGTAAGTCAAGCTATAAAATTTTGTAGTTTGCATGTACCAATGAATCAATGGAATTGTTTTCCGGTAAATATGGGTCGACTGAATTCGGGTGTTAAATATGGAACGATTAAGTAACGCAATCTATTAAAATAAATCGTTAGTACTGCAAGAAAGACATGAAAGAAGATATTTTAAAGTGTAAATTGAAAACCGGAATTGGAAAACTGGAATTAAAGAACTGTGGAACTAGCAATGATATGCTTGAAAAGCAATCGATTATTCACAATTAAACTAACTGAGATGCAGCATTTTTTTTAAAGATGAAAGCAAGTCCATAGTCTCACATAATCACAGTTTTTTTCGACAACGCTGTAATAATTTTTATAAGAGAAATCTTCATGTCCACAAGTGATATGTATGATCTATTTACAGCTAGTAGTGTATCCGTAAGTAATCACAATATGAAATTAATTAAGATGTTTCCTGACAATACTAAATATCAAAAATTTGCAGTTTTTTAAAGTCTATGACTTTTTTGAAAAAAATGTAAAAATTTTTAAAGAACTTTGTTATGTCCAAGATTGAACTTCGAAATCTTAAAAGTGTATGTACATATAAACTATACCCGAATTACAAGAAAATCCATAGTAACTCCTTTTTCTGAAGAAAATTATCGATTCCTCTTAGCATAATTACACTAAATTGTCATCATCCACGAAAAACAGGAAGCAATGAGAAGTAATTCAGGAAAAAAAACGTGATAAACTGAGACCTTCACTTTTGTTTTCTTCGTCTGTATAAATGCATATATAGCAATCACTCAGTAAACGCATCAAATCTGAATCGGCTTCAACATCATTCGGTAAGTGTCCTTCACGATTAACAGAATCAAGAATTCGACACCAACCAGCATCACTCAACCAATTTGGCATCTTCTCGCACAATTTCACCTGCATAAGACAAACAAAATGTTTCAGCAATTTATAAAATTATTATTAAGTTCAATAAACTATCAAAAACAAAAATAAAGGCCGCTTCAATTTCAATTTAATTTCTTTGTCACATTTTGATGAATTTTACTTATCAATATTAGAGCGATCATTCACCGAAAAATGAGCAAAACTCATCGTGAAAGCTAAAATTATTAATAATGAGGTGGAACTATTAAGATAAAATAACTTAAGTAATTTCGCGTCGCAGAAATATTTCACACTGACTAAAATAAATTTATACAATTAAAATTTTGCAGATGAATATTTTTGATAACATATCTGGGGATTGAACCCTTCTATGTGTATCTTATCAATCTCTCAACATGCGGATTACATAATGGGCTATGGCGATTTCGATTCGATATATTTTAATTAAATTCAATAAAAGAAGCTCGGAACCGTCTATCTCAGTACTATTTCCAAATGACCGAGAATATCAAACACTGTACTGTAAGAATTAATTGTTCTTCTATCAGTAAATCTTTACCACAAACCCTTCGTCTGTGTCATTAAGCTTACTCACGTCTAGACTTATGTCCATATGCTTACTCCAACGAAAGAATTATGATTCCAACTTCAATTTTGTGTGAAAAAATGAAGAACAAAGGAACCTGTGGGACGTTATAGCCATCGGAAAATCCCACTCGATCAGCCATTGAATCGAAAAACAACCATTTATTAGTGTGAAGAGCATGCACGAATGCTACATAATGCGAAGTTTCGATGCAAAGGACAGATGCAAGTTGGAGCTTCTTTTGCGGTACTTGTGTTCGTCGAGACAATGACAAGGAAGCTGATGTCGAGGATGCATTGCTGCTGGTGGACAACTGCTGTGGTTGATGATCCAAGCCATTGTGGGTTTTTTCATAACATAGACCACAATATGTCACCTGAAGTACAACTACTTAAAGACTATTTCATTTTTCTAACATGAATTTACAGTTTACCAACCGCATACAGAAACTATAACAAGCATTTTAAAGAAAAAAAAGATTCGAAATCGAATCAAATGTACGTGAATTTAGAAATAGGACCTGAAAGCTCTTCATTACAGCAAAATAACCGGTTTATGAGACTTCGAGAAAAAAGTCGAGAGAAATCTCCACAAACTTCAAAACTTCAAAAATAAACCCACCTCACCAATAAACACTTCTTTTGTTAGGAAACATTCCGGACACATCATATCAGCATGTTTGCCGCAATTTATACAGGGCCGTTTACCTAAAGGTGATCCTCATGAGATGATAATTTATTTAATCAGAAGTATCACTTCCGCAAAATGAGGTTTCAAAACTTCATAAATTAAAAAAAAACAAAATTTGATATCGACGTAACATCGACCGCTCTCTGTGAAGCACAATATCGATAAAAAATATGTAGTAGAAATTCCAGAGGAAAAGTTCAGGCACGCATTAATATAAATAGATTAGCTCAAAAAAAATATTCATTTCAAATATAATGGAGGCTTGCTTACCTTCACAAATAAGATGAGTAATATCCACTTCCTGAGGTGGGAATATTTTATCAAAAACTTTTTGCTGTCCGTATCGTGGTAATTGAAGGATCAAAACTTTTGGTTCCTAAAACAAAAGTTAACTTCTTAAATTTGTGTGAAATAACCATTCCAACACACAGTGACTTTTAAATGGGACTATCAAAATCAATTAAGTGTTCAATTAGTATTTTTCAACAATAGCAGCTTAACTACATTTCTGCATGGATGGAAATAAAGTAAATCGAGGACATTATTATACAAATCCACCATAAGTATTCAAGGAATCAGCAATAAAGCAAAAAATGGATAAACTGTCCAGCTAAACCACTTCATTTATGGCTTCAGAATAAGTAGAAGGAGAAGGGAGGGGAAGGAAAGACAAAACAGAATACTACTAAGCATCAGTAACACATGTCCCTTCTTTCACTACCTAACACAAAAAGTATTAAACACAAAATAATACATCCTTAATCGTGGTTTTAAATTAAAAAACATTAAAGATTCAGGACGAAAAACTTGTTTTCACAGTTTTAGTGCGTAAATAAAGTAACACTTGGAAGTTGTCCAGAAATAATGATTTCTAAGTAAAAATTCATACTGTAAATTTTTAAAAAAATCATTGAAACAAAGAAAAACTATTTCCTAGAAACAAACATACATATGCAAACTGTATATTAGATGCAAAAAGTGATCTTTCAAGAAGTGTTTGCACACTGATAAGTCGACGTTGTTCTTCACTCCACAAATCTTCTGTTATTAACGGACATATATATGCCGGATTTGTTTTTCCATCTGTCGTATTTCTAAACAATAATCCAATTCAGTAAATGCATGACTCAAGAAGCAAAAATTCTTGTAATTAGCGGAGCACATTATAGATTTGAGTATGGTACAAATCAAAAAAAAACGAAGCACGTATCCGTATCATTTAGAATCAACGACAAATAAAAGAAATTACCGCATTATAAGAAACGGTTCAACCCGCAATACTTTACTGAATAGAGCATTTAGCAGTTCTTCAGGGTCCTTTTCGTCAGTTGTCAAACCTTTCATTTTAGGTAACAAAACCTCTAATAAACGCCGCAATTTTAACACATGATCAGCTCGAACAAAGTGAAACCTGAGTTAAGAGTAAACTATAACTCTTTTGACTGGAATTCTAAATTAAAAATATCTAAATTGAGAAAAAGAAGCAGTCAGAAAACAATCTATGAACAAACCTTCTTAATGGATAAACAACTTCAGTTTTCAAAATATCAGTGACTTGTGTATGAATTGAATCAGCCTCCGTTCCACATTTGCTTCCCAAAATGCTGAAAAAAAAAGTTATAAATTTAGCGAAAAAAACCGAATTTCTTTTCGGAAAAGTAATTTTTGGCAACAAAAGAGTCCTGTAAGTTCAGAATAAAACTTCCAAGTCAGAAGACAGTAGCAACAGTTACATTAGCTATTGCTTCTCGAACCTGACATGAATCAATATGATATTTGCAAATCTCTTTTACAAATAAATCAAATTATAATGCAGACATATTTCTTCAATGTTTTTCATAACTTATGCAAATTACCCATCAAATGCCGAACACTGTGAAAACATGACATAAAGTGTCGTGTCGAGATAGCAACTGTTTCGAAAACCTTGGATTCCTTTCATGCGGCCAAGCAAGCATTCGATATTTTTTACTGGTAAACATGGCCGAACTTCAACACCACTATCCAAACTTCCGAAATTCGATGATATCACTGAATAATAAAGGTCTTTGGAATTCAAAATTTTCTAGATTTAATGTTCACAAGTATTATAAAACAATAACGAAACTTGATACAAAAGTAGATATACTTGTGTTTGTTTTATCATTGTCGTTACTTTCCGACGTATCACTTAAAACAAAACGATCATCAAGTCGAAGCGCATAATATGGCACCAATGCTATTGAATCTGGACTAGCATTCATGAAAACACCAGCTTTATAAGCATCTTCTCGCCAATCGTACGGTACATCACCTTCCTTCAAAACGATTAGCATGAAAAAAAAGAAAGGATGCTTAAAAGTTTGTAATATGCATATGAAATTTATGGTCCCTAGAACATTAACACAACTTGACTTATACAGTTTTACTCACAATTTCAACGGCAACTAATTGGTTGCTTTGGATTAACTCATTATTATTATTATTGAACCATTTAACAACACCACATCGCAGCTCGTTTCGATAAAATACTTCAACGCACGATCCTGGAAAAATTGATAAAGAAATTCTTCAGAAATTTTAGACAAACTTCCAAATAAATCAACTTCCAGTGGTTGCGTAGAAACTGACATATACAAAAAAATTGACCTAGGCTTACCTAATCTGGATATTTTTTTAGTTTTTCAAACAGCAGTAAATCAAATAATTCTTAGAATCAATTGCTATTCCGAGAAATTAAAGTAATTATATATGAAATATCAGGGCAATTAAATTTAATCAATATGCAAAATTTTCCAAATAGATCCGCTACACTTTTTAACTTTGCATTTCACATTACATTTCACAGCAAATTTGAAAAAGAAAACACCAAGGTGGCAAAAGTAAGGCTCAAATATTCTTACCTACACTAAAGCGCGGTGACTTGGTCGTTTCCTTATTTTTTTCTTTCTCGTCAATCAAAGATTTCAGCTGTGAAGAATCATTATGAACTCGAGTACATAATGATGGTTTTTGCGGCTGCGGCTCGGATGAAAATTGCCGTAAATTTTCAATGTCGTGCTGCTGGTGCTGCTGCGGTTCAAAGAAAAATTGTCGTAATTTTTCAGCATTCTGATGCTGCTGCGGTTCAGATGAAAAACAATAAGTGTTATTTTTCTCATCTTCCATATCCGCTTCTTTCATGCATACCGACAACGGCAGCAGACCTGCATGATTTGGTGCACAACGGAACAGTTCAACACATTCATAATATCCTGTTCCACCACCTATTGCTTCATCCTATAACTGGTTATTTGCATGAAAAATTAAACCACAAATTTGAAAACAGCAAAGTACAAATTATCCCTCACAATGATCTGTTATTTGAAATTTGTTATATTTGGTAAGGTATCTTTTCTGCTGTGTGCATCTTAAGCTTATCACCATCTTTATGAGTATAGTCCTGCTCCAATCGATCTCGATTGTAAGAAAGATACATTTTTAAACTTGCGACAAATGGAAGTTTTCGCAATAATTCTTCAAATTTGAAAAAAAAAAGTTCGGAAATATACAATGCAAGTAATCAGTTAGAGAGTGAATTGGGATAAAAACAGAGCATGTAGAACACAGAGAGAGAAGAGAGAAAGAGACAAGCGTAACATAAACACATATTGCACTTTCAAATCAAACTACAATCACCAGTTTTTTTTTGCTTAAAAGAGATAACTATGACACTTATACAAAAACTTCAAATATATGAAAAACATCCCCCATTTTCTGGGAGAAATTAGGACAAAACAATAAACAAACTTTTCTGAGTCATTTTAATCTCCTTTACTTTCACTTGAAAGAAAAATTACAATGCAAGAAAAATGAAAAGTAAGAGAATAAAATGAACTAACAAAATCTACTCCAACGTAGATGTTCGTATGTCCACGCAGATAACCAATCCATCGAGCTGTTCCTCGACGTGGTATACCCATTGCATCGAACCAAACTACACGATCACCTTCTACTAATCCTCCACCTTTTAATTTCAACCTTAACTCCAACTTCTTCTGAGATTATTTTACAAAGATTAAATATAAATTTAATTTCAAATAACTATCACCCCTTTTATTAAGAACTACAATATGAATATGTCCGTCTTCAATTTTTTCTGCATGTATAATTTGATCTTGAAATATATGAATTTCCAAATCGGTAAAGTAATCTAACCTTACTGTTTCCGCAGCAACCGGTGGCTTTGCTGGTCTTGGTTCCATTAAATTACGAGGCAGATCCTTCAGATATGATGTTCCCACATTACCATAAAGAGGCTTTTGAAATACTGAAACCTTCGCATTGATATCGGGATTTTCATGCAGTTGGTGGCCTTGTTTAACATCCAAGCTTATGCAACTAAACGAATGCGATTAGTTAAGAATTTTTCGCAACGTTAAAGAAAAACTCATATTTCAAAAGAAATCTCAGACACTTGTTCTCATCACTCCAACTGTTAGATAAATCGCAAAACAAGAATCCAATTCAG
The DNA here is from genome assembly GCA_013365335.1 of Madathamugadia hiepei. NCBI lineage: Eukaryota > Metazoa > Nematoda > Chromadorea > Rhabditida > Onchocercidae > Madathamugadia > Madathamugadia hiepei. The sequence goes on from JABVXS010000195.1 coordinate 15,599, forward strand.
AATTAAATTATAAATTTTATTATTCATCAAAAGAACGGAAAGCATACTTATCATTTCTGTTGTTCACTGCAATACCTTCCACGCTTGATGAAGCAGATGATGCTATATAGTTTGGTTCTGGTACTTGACTATGACTGCCCATAGCTGGTACAATCCGTATGGGAATTTCCCGAACAACCGGATGATTGGAAGAAATATTATTGCTACTGCTCTTGCTGTTACTTTCGACACGACCTATGGGGATAATTATGCCTTCGCTTTGAGTTGCTGATGTTGACATGGGGATACCATCAACATCACGTTCTCTCTGCCTGAATGGGAGGAAAAATTTATTTTGCCACATTCGTCTGGAATTAGCTATACCTTATTTAATAAATACACAAATTCTTTGAAAGAATTTCTCAACAAAAAAAATTTCCAAAATATCAAACTGAAAAACAGAACGACATACCGGAATGTAGAATATTCATCAGGATAATGATCCGAACGCGACGGAAAGCTATAAAAAGAAAATGCTGGATCTTCATCTAAAATACTGACGCTTCGTGGATTTCTCAAGCGATCGCCACTTACCAAGACAGCTCCATTATAAGGAGCAGAAAACAATCGTCGACCTTTGAAAAATCCATCCATATTTCCAACAGCACTCTGCAAAATACGATCATAAAGTCAAATTAATAAAATTTTAAAAATTATGTTAACGCTTTTTTCTCACTCTATATCTCATCTTTCAAGATTATGCTTGCTAAACTGGAACTTGAACTAATTTTTTCACAAAACATCTTTTTTTTTATTCGCCAAATCATCTTTTTAAGCTATGATTTCCAATGTCCTACTATGCTTAAGACTCCATCCAAACTGATATTATTAGCATCAATTGAATGATAATTACTAATCGTAGCAAAAATTAGATAAAAGAATGATTAGGATTAAAAGAATACTCTCAAAATCAGTGAAAGAAAAACAAAAAAAATAAATAAAAATTCCAATAATTTTTTAAAAATAAAAAAAATTTACATGGGATTTTCATTGTGTAAGGGAAATTCAGTGATTCATTTTTTAAAGAAATATTGAAAGATATAAAATCCACTAAAGTGGATTACCCATAGCGCCGTGGGTAATCGGCACGTCGAGAGATTGATAAGATAGACATACAAGGGTTGTCCAATTCCCAGATATGTTACCACCGACGACAGACCTTTGCGACGGCCAACGACAGTCGCAAAAAGAATGAAATGCAGCAGTTTCAAATACCTTGGCTCAACAATCTCCGACAATGGCTTTATGAAGGAAGAAATCTAAGCCACTTGCATGAAATGGGCAACAATAAATCACGTAAGATAAGAAGATAAAGTGATCTCCCCAAGCCCAAAACACAATAACAAGGGAAAAGGAACACAACAACAACTTGCATCTATGGAGCCGCACGTATGAAGACATTACCTCACGGAAGCGGATCCTGCAACCAAGCGGGACAAACGCTCAGGAAGAAAAAAAATGAAAGACACTAAAGAGAATGAATAATGCAGCATAGAAAAAATAAAAAGGATTCAAAACGACACAAACAGAGCACAATTTCTGCATTCGTCACCGTCATCGTCACCATTTGCCTATCCAAATAAACTGGTAGTGTAGCAGCTTTGTGGCATCAAAAAATCAATCGGAAAACTTAGACCAAATGAACTGCAACATGGTCGGCATGGTTGGTTTATTCTCTCCAAATGCATTCATGATTCGTAAATGATATTTTCAAAAAAATAAATAAATAATTCTTTCCTTCCTCATTGAAAAAGAGATTAATGAAAATTTTGAACAAAAAAAGTGAAATAATTGAAATTTTAAATGAAATTCAGAGAGGAAAAGTTTGGCAAAAGAAAAAAGCATTAAATTCCCAAATTTACCAATTTACGAAAAAAAAAACCCTTTTTCACAAAATGAAAACTTAATTTTACAACCTATTTCCCCCGACTACATGTTGGAATCTAAACTGTTTTCAACCATAAATCAATTATATTCAATGCTCAATAACTTTTTAAAAGCAATAACAGTTGATTAAAGTAAACAAGAGGCGTGTGCAATCAGTTCAGATGAATACTGAAAGCTCAATGATCATTTCGTCCACAGTATCTCTAACAGCACAGCTCATTTCGTCCACATTATCTCTAAGAGCACAGCACTTTTTTTCTCATTCATTTTTAACTTCTTTTTCAAGACATCTTACATTCTTCTGTGATGTCTAACCAAAAATCATGCTGAACAGGTTAATTTCTATTTGAACACAACAACAAAGACAAGGAAGGAGTACTGGAATTCTACAGAAAAGAAATATATGAAGTAGATTGATCTTGAAAGAATGAAGCGATGGAAAAAAAGAAAAATTCGAAAATTTCTATTCCAATTTCGACTACAAAAAAGGAAAAAGACTGAATGATTGCAGATGAAATAAATAAATGATTAAAAAAATTGTTAAAAATATTTGCGAATAAATTTTAAATATATTTAAATTAGTTGATCTAAATTTCATTATTATACTGATTGATCAGATATTGTGGAGAGATTAATTTAATCTTAGATGACTTATCAATACATAATCTGTGAATAAAGAACAATCCACCCTGGATTATCGAGAGATTTTTATTTTTCAGGGATGAAAATTAGTCTTTCATAAAATATGATTTTTCATTTGGAACTGCTAAACATCACATTCCATTTTCTCCATCCATGTTTTAGATTTACTTCACCGTAATAGATCAGAAGAGAATAGACAATGAGAAAAGAAAATTTCCACTCAGTTTTTGAATTTTGTTTTCATAGAAAACTAAAAACTACTTTGAAACTGAATTTGCACCTCTCTTAACAACATAACAATGAATCTCTTTTCAAGTACAAGTGAAATAAATTTATACTGATTTTACTGCAGTCAATATAAAGCAGGTTTTCGAAATTCCACAGAATGCACTATTTCCAGTTAAAGTACATTACTTGAACATTATTCTTGTCGTAATTCCTCAAAATATTCATCACAGGTTCCCAGTTGTAAAAGATACAACCACAAATAAACTTTTCAGTAAACCCTATTTTATAAGTCACCAAAAATTTTTCAAATATATCTAAATTTGAAAGAACAAAAATGTATTCAGTGAAATCAAATATAATTTTTTGGGACATTCGCTTTCATTTCGAATAAGATTCATGTACATGATTTTCAAAAGAGTAATCTAAACCCGCATTTATCAATCTTTCATAACACTAATTAAGAAACAGAAGAAAAATTGGTAATTCAAAAACTCGTATCATCTTCAACCCAAACTTTTATTGTGAAACACTGTGCAACAGTATGGAACAAAAAAAATATCTCCTTACTTCAAGAAGAATACCAAACAGAAGTCCACAATCCGGAAAGGGTTCACCGAACCATTCTACCCAACCTGGCTTGAAAATCCTTTCAGCCATTCGACCTTTACCGGTTTCATGCTTGAGCTGTAATTTTTTAAAATAAAAGAAAGTCAATGACATCTGAAAAGATAACTTTTGGAAAACTTTACAAACAATGACTCGGGAATTGAAAAAAAATTTTGCAAAAATATCAAGAAAAGTTCGCTTTAAAGAAAAATACAGCTTCAGTAAAATTCAAATGTTAAGCACCGGTTAAATTAACAGAACTGGATGCTCTGACTCAACAAAGCTTTCTTACATAAAGCAATAATCTAGCTATTATATTTTAATTCAACTACTGATTACACTTTCAGTACTTGAAATCATCTATTTCTTTAATGAGAAAGAACAACGATTAAACCACTAAAATACCTAAAACTAATTAACCTCAGCAAGTATCACAGTGATAGATTTTTTTTTCTATCAAGGATTGTCTTGAAGGAAAGTTAGATATAAGATCCGATGAAAAAAACGAAGTATCATCATATAAATTTCTACAACTACAGAAACAAACCTCCACTAACACACGATCCCCTACGCTTAACTGACTGACAAAATTGAACAAATCGGAACAGTGATGAAAATGAAATCGAGTTTCAATATCACCAATGGCTTTCAATAGAGAAGTTTCAAAATCTGTCAACAAAGCAACCTGAAAACCATAAAAACATGAAGATGGTGTTATTAACAAATGTATACAATCAAAATATGAAATGTAAGTTCGTAAACAATATGCAATATCGTAAAATTAAATTATTATATTTTTTTCACGTTCTGCAAACTAATTACAGAATATAGAAACTAAAAAAGTTGAGCAGATTAATTAAACCAACAAAAAGTTGAGAAAACCTTTGTCGCAGATACCCGTAGATAGACGTCATTATATTCAAGACATGTCATAAATAAAGTGTTTCTATTATTATTTGAATTTATTTCGTCATGAATATCATTAAAATGTTGTATCACCAAATCGTATTCTGCTACGGACCGTAATATATGACCCCTTTCCACCTTGAAAACATCCAAAATAAGAATTTTAATAACTTCCAAATTATTAAAAAAAACTTGTACAGCTTCATTTAAAAAAATTTTTTAAAGCTATAATTCAAACATTATAATATCAAATTGATAACCAAGAGATCCGCGATTTGTCGAATATATCAATAAAAATTCATACTTTACACAGACAATGGAGAAGAAAGACCTTAATTTTTGAAGCAAATCGTTTCAACCTTCGATCATATATCTTACCATCACAGTTTTCAAGCAACAACGACGTCATTAAAGGTGTGGGTGCAGTTAGAATACATCGATCAGTAGTATCGTTTGTCATTAGTTTTAGAATAATTCTAGAAAAAAAAAGCAAATTAATAATCATTCATGACAACAAAATTTTTCAAAGACTCAAAAATTCGATATGGAATTAAAGAAACAGAAATAACATACTTTTGCTTTTGCAGAAAATACTATTTATACAGCAAAAACTTCGTTTCGACTCAGTATTGTACGATTACTTAGTATATTATATTCCACAACATATATTTAATCAGAGATGACTATTAAAACGGTCAGTATAACAATTTGACAAAATCACTTCTGCTCCAAATCATGCCAAGCTGATTCAATGCCAACCATTAGCGCCATCCATATTTCAACATTTTTACATTAAAAAAACTCTCTCTCGAAATCTGGAATGATCATTGCGCCATTTTTTCGGTAATAATAACGGTTGCTTCAGCAAATCACGAGAAATAATTCTGCTTCAATGGTTGATTCAGTGAGATAATGCTGTGCATGTACTAGAAGATTTCTTCAAATTGTTAATTCAAATTAGATATTTGCAAAAAATTTCAATCATTACAAAAATTGGACCAAGTTAATTATTCCGAATCATTCAAATAAAATAATTGTAATTCAAATATTTAATCAGAGATGAAAATTAAAACTAAGCCAAATGGTAGGAATTCAGTACTTTTTAATCGCTCATAAATCTTCTTATGCTTTTTTGCATTAACCTGAAATACGGAATAAACATTTTTATTTTAACTTTTACTTCAACACAAAATATAAATACTCAAATTTGCAGTATCTTATGTTTTGAATAAATGCGCGAATTCCAAAGACACGTCTCAGTGTTCATTTCATTTAAATGTTTAAAAAAATTTGAAGATTTTTCTAGTTCACTTGTTCTCTAACTGCAAATTGTGCCTGTTTATTTAATTCCACAAAAACGCATTCTGTTAACTCCGATAACCGATGTGAATCCAATCGAACGAAACAAATGAAGAAAAAAGTTGAGAGAAATAATAGACAATAGCCGTTAAATTACTAGGCGCGGCCCGTGGAAAATTAACGGTTAGTTTTTTGGAATTTTTGATTTTTTAACTTTACATGCTCAAGGATTAATGATCTTAGGCTCTTTCAATTTTTCTCTTTGATAGTTATTTTCTTTGGAGGAATTATCCTTTCATTTTAAGGTTCAGAAATTGACATGTTTCAAGAACGTTGTCGATTAGAAGTGACCGAACTATTACTGAGGTTCACCGGTCATCATTGACTTTGACTGGATTTCAGTCACTGTGTATTGCTATAAAATTAAAGATTTTCAGAGTATCAAACTTTAAAAAGTGAAATGATTGAATAAATGTTGGGAAGTGCAAAACTTTGCTAATCAAAAAACTTGGTGATTTGGAAAGCTTTCTTAATCAATTAGTATTGTTAATTTGGTTGATTTGGTTTTTTTTGAATTTCCGATGTTTATGACAAGAATATTTGCAGGATGAATGGGACTTTTTGGTGTTTAGCCGTGTCATCCAGGAAAATAATTCCTTATCACATTCAACAGCTTGACAAGATCATTTTTCGTTCTGCTACCACACATTTTGGTTTTCAAGAAATCGATGAAAAGGAGAAAAGTAGGAAAGGTATATGTTTTAATATTGTGAATAACAATGGCAGTTAGGAAGTAAAATTTAGGGTTCAAATTGTTTGTTGGTTCTCAGATCTTGATTTTGATTCAGAACTGAGCAGCAAGTTACCTGCTTAATTCTTCCTTTTGCAAAGAGGGAAAGAGAGAAAATATCTCCTCATTTTCTGATCTCTCGCTTATCCATCTGTTTCTCTTACTTTACTGAACGAAGTTTACTCTTAACATTGCAAACGATAAAACTATGATCTACTTTTTAGTACATGCTGTATTTGCGAAAGTTGCCAATAAGTACGATTTGATGAATGATGCTATGTCGCTGGGTATTCATCGGTCGTGGAAGGTTACTCTTTTTTTTACATTTTTCTATACTCCCATCTTCGTAATTATTATTTCTGTGAGATTCTACGCAGTCTTCAATAAATATGTAATCTATCATGATTAGTTTTCCAGCCCTGTTTGATTATCCACTCATGAAATGAAAAGACGAGAGAATTTTGAACAAAATATGTACCTTGATATTTGAACCTTCTCAATAGTATTGTGGTTTCCACTATAAGACTCGTAGTTGTTTTCACCTGTCAGTATCAAATTGAATATCTTGCAGGATCACTTTGTTGCAGACCTAGGACTTACAGCAAATACCTTGATGTTGGACGTTGCAGGGGGCACTGGTGATATTGCTTTTCGTGCAGTACGAGAGATACAATCAAAGTATTACGTTTAATTACGTAAAAGTTCGTAGATATTGCTTTAATGTATCGTTATGCTCAAAACTTCCGAATTTTTCAAATTTGTTGCTCTGAAATTGACAGTTCAGATATTTGTATTGCTGTTTTCTACCGTTTTTAGTAGAGACGATGTAGTTTTAAATTTGTTGCATCTGAACTTCAATTGATTGTTAAATACTATATAGTTGACTATATCGTTCATCTGTATATGGTAAAACTTTAATATACGATTGCATTGAAGAACTTTAATATACGATTTGTATGTTTTACTGTCATTTTGACGTTTCAAATTAATTTGCCGTCAAACAGCTGATTATTTCAGGAAAGGCACAGGTTCAGTGACTGTCTGTGATATCAATGAAAACATGCTTAGTGTTGGTCAACAACGTGCGATAGAGGATCTGTCAGTTCTGAAATGTTTGTCTTTTCGTGGAAGTGTTGGATTTTCTTCGTTCCAAACACGACTTATAAATAGAGTTGTTTTAATACGCTAGCATTATTAGTCTTCATAACTGACACTTAATTCCTCTGACTGTTAGCATTTCGAGTAATCTGATCATAACTGATTGATATCTTTTTTGGTTTTTTTTTTTGTTTATGGCTTTTACAGACAATCTTTTCTATATTATTTTCTTTATGAACTTGTTTTTGATTTTAAGTATTACTATTGCTTTCTTCAGCTCTGATTTGTGTGCATATCTAACAAAGCTTAAAAGTGTTTAATATATGCAGCTCGATTAAAATGGGTTTGCGGCGATGCGGAAGTATTGCCATTTGATGAAAATTCATTTGATATCTACACAATAGCTTTTGGAATAAGAAACTGTACAAGCATTGATAAGGTATGCCTGTAGATATATCAACATTTTATCAGAAGAATATACGTTGACCAGGTATTCATGGCATTGCTTTAAGTGCCTGGGTACGTATGTTTTATTAAGTGTAAGTTGCTGGAAATATGGTAGTGTTAAACCATGTCCTCAGTTTTTAGGTACTAAGGGAAGCATATCGTGTTCTTCGACCGGGAGGCAAATTTGCTTGTCTAGAATTTAGCCATGTCAATCCATTATTAAAGCAGTTGTACGATTTTTATAGCTTCCAAATTATTCCTATCATGGGAGAAGTTATTGCCGGTGATTTTCATAGTTACCGTTATTTGGTTGAAAGTATACGAAAATTTCCGAATCAGGTGAGTTGTAAATTTTTCAAACAGGAATTCTTAAACTACTTTGTTTTGAAATTTGTTGATCCATTATCAGGTGATGGGTTAGATGTAGAGCTCACTCTTGAATAAACTCATAAAAAGTATTTTCAGTTATTACTTGCTTCCAATAATTTGCTGTTTTTGAAATGAAACTATTTTTAGGAGGAATACAAGAGGATGATTGGGGAAGCTGGTTTCAAGGATACAAAGTATAGCAACCTTTCATGCGGAATTTGCGCTATTCATACTGGTGTGAAGGTTACTAGCAGTCAGTGACAAAGTTTTAACCTTCCACATCTTTCATTGTATTTATTATGTGTATACTTCTGTTGTGGATTAAAAATTTGTTGAATGTGATCTGTATGTTCAGATTTGGTATTCGCCATTTCGTCAGTTATTTATTTTTTCACTGTTTTTTTTTTTCTTCGATGATAGGATTCAGCATTACTAACTAGGGATATTTTCAGAGATTGACTGAAGATGTCGGTTATTTTCAATCCAAATTTTGAGAGAAATAATCTTTTTATGTAAACTGGTGCATAGTGATACTTTGACATTGTGGCCCACCTTACGAAAGGAAGCATATACATTGATCGCATGATTGTTATGATTGAACAGTGAAATGACCAGATTGCTGATCCAACGGATATTTGGGATCACATCACTTCGGTCATTATTTGCATCTTCTTCGTTGTTGGAAAGGTATGGAGAAATTTAGCCGACTTCGGTAGAAATTCTGGATTTAATTTCCTTTATTTTCGATATATTGAAAAGTTGATTGGAGACAATTTGTAGATTACGAGATGGTAGTGGGAATATTTTTTTAAAGGATTTAGGCCGTTTAGCAGTTGTGCAAACTAATGATGAACCTTATACGCCGGGTCAGGTCAGATTTCAAACATTTTCACTTTGTTAATATCAGTTTTATGTATCAAATCCCTCATGGGAAAGCAGCGCTATTTTTCGAGATTATTTTTGAACGGCATTCAATATTCTGATTCTTAGTTGGAATTTTGTTAAATGTTTGTTTAAAACGAGTTTTAAAGCACTTTTTTGCAGCTGTTTATTCATAAACTGTTTCCTTATAGAGGTATTGTACTATGTTCTTTTCCATGCCTCATTGAAGAAAAACTTGATACAAGGTAAGTTTTTTTCACATTCTTACAGAAATTACTCAGTTTGTTTATTTCATGTTGTTGAAATGCATCTTACGTTCGACATCTTTATTTATTGCACTCAATGTTTTCATTTTTCCATAATTTTTCAATTATAGTAATAAACTCCGTTAAAATTTTTGTTCTTTATTTGAATTTTAATCAGATTTCAAATTATTTGTTCGAAACTTTCGAACATATGACTTTTTTTATTTTTAGCAATGATGATACTACGGTAACTTACAGATCACTGTTTTATCAAGCGCTGATTCACTGTGGTGACTGGGGAAATATGGTTTGTTTGAAATTTATTTAAATAGTAGGATGTTCAGTGAGTACTCACTTGATTTAGTCATATTAACTTCTGTAACGGCTAGAATTTCTAAAGGGGATTGTCAAAATAGCTTGTAATAAGCTGTGAAAAGTGACAAATACCTAAATTTTTTGGTGACTAAACGATCAGCAGAGATCGGACTGAATTTTATTACTGTCAACATTGAGCAATTCCTTTTTTATTAATTTTGTATTTCAGCATTTTCCAGTAGACCTTACCTTGTATTTGGAAGATGCAGGTGCGGCTCACGGAGAAAAAGTTGTCACGGCGGTCTGTGGAATGGACTGTGTTCCTCACGATGAAATTATACCATATCGAACACATATCACTCGACCTATCGTTCATGATCTGTTCGGTGGTCTTTTTGAATGTACAGGTGTAGAAGATAACGGTAATAGCTTACTTATATTAATTTGTCACTAATGCAGCTTCTAATCTGTCTGTAAATTTACAATAAATTTGTTAACTTATTATAAATTTTTTATAACAAGTATAATAAATTTGTTTATTTATTTGTTTATTCCTTTATTTACATTAATTTACTTATAGGTGATACTTCCATTATCTTTCAGAACTCTCATTTAGTATACGCAAGGAACCAAGCTTTCTGGTTGGCCAACATTCAAACTGCATACTGAAGCAACTTAAACCCCATTCTGCTTATCGAGAAACGACAGATGGAGTGCGAGTGTGTTTTGGATATTTATTCGAGTCTTATTGAGATTTCGTGCAGTCGTATTTGGATTTTTTCTTTTCCAAGTTTTCATTTAAACGTTTCGTAAGGTTGAATAGTTTTATTTATGATATATACATTGTAACTAATTTCGAAAACTTATTAAAAATTTATCGTTCCACCACTAGGCATCACCATTCTTGCTGCTAGTTGGCAGTAGAAATTTGGTAGTGGTTATATTTTATAAACAGTACTGCCTTGTATTTCGGTATTTTTCGTTGTTTAGCAAAGATCAACTTTGTTTTAAGGTGACTGTGATAACGTTTTATCTTGGCCTATATAAAGTCAATGGACAACAAAAACACTGGGTTTGTTTCTGTTACCAATATTTATCATAACGAAATGAAAATTCAATACTTAAAAGATTTATGGAAGAAATTTGTGGTTACTAATACGCTGAAATTTGATTTGACTCATGCTTATTCTGCGCTGTTACTTTTTTCACGTTATCCATCGTTTCAGTGGCGTTATGTGATACGCCTGGAAAACTTAAGACATTGTCATATAATTATCCGTTCAAGAGAAATGAAAGTTTACAGCTTGAGTAGTACGCAACAACAGAAAGTACCAAGCATTGCTGGAAAGGTATGTCTGTTTTTTTGTATCGTTACAGCATCACTTATCAGTAGCTTTGTGAATAACTAGATTGATGATGAGATTCACTCATTGAAGCTGATCTCTGCAGATAATTTATCCAATATCTATATTAGACAAATTTAACTTTCAACTGAAAGCAATTAGCTTGTTACTGTAAGCTTTCAAGCAATTTTTTAAAGTACCGAAGTTCCATTACTGCTTAAAAAAATTGGTACTTTTTGTCATCAGAATCCCCGGTTGACACCAGAAGAGCCAGCATTTCAGTACAGTGGTATGGTTGGTGTGGTAGTGGATAAAGAATCACATGCATGGTTTGTATCTTTACAGTATCACTTATCAATATTATCCATTTTTTTTTTAAATATAACAAAGTAATTTACAGATAGTGATTGCTTGACCAACAAATAAGTAAACCTGGTTATCATGTAAAACCTATTTCTTAATAAAAACATATCTTCGAGGCGGGGTGCAGAGAAGGCAAAAAAACTCGAATAAGACATGATGGGAAATACTTAGTGAAATAGCATTGTTAACGTAAGTCCAACTTAAATTAAAGTATTTTCGTGTTTTAGGGGCAATTTTACTATGGAACGAGAAGAGGATCAAACGTCGTTCGTTGTTAAAGTACCTAAGTTTAGGTTGGAATGTGACTCAAATCCCACACCTGAAAAAACTGAACAATTGAGGTAGCTCCGCGGTTAATCTGTTTTCGAATTTTTCATTTTCTCACATTATTAGGGGGTAATTCAGCAGATTTTTAAAATTTTTATTTCTATCTGAACAAGTTGCATTGTTTCTATATTTCTTTTTTTCGTGGTTTCAATAAAATTATATCATTGCAAAATTACAATGCGGTGTTTGACAATTATTTGCTTTCAGTATCTTCGCCATCGATTTTCAAGAATAGGTTTTATACAAATCATTGCTAGCATGATGAAACATTGAAATACATTAAAGTGCAAATGGGATAATAATGTCTGCCATATTTCTTTCCATAACATTTAAAAATATTAACGCGGAATGTTTGGGAAAAAGAACATTGAAAAGAGAAATACAAGTAAATTTCACAATTGAGCTGAATTAAAATGCTAATTACAATTGCTGATTTTTTTTAATATTTGGAGAAAAAAATTTTTTTCAATGTCATTCAATAACTTCTAATTTATGCCATCGTTCAAATTCACTGCCCGGATTCTGAATACAATTATTCCATTGCTCCTGACGTTCACCTTTTGCTGAAGTGGACAAAAGTATACTACCTGAAAATAATATATGCAAATTAATATTACGAATGTTCAAGTCTTTTCAGTTTCAAAATTTTACATGAGATTTTCTCGAACCTACTATTTTATGATTTCATAACTTTAAATGATATGGTATATCATTTTACTTTTCAAATTTTGAAACTGAAACAAGGATAATGAAAATTTAACATTTTAGTACCAATAGGGATATATCAATATTTTAATAAGCTTTGATGTTCATTAATTGAATAACTTTAATTTAAAAAAAATTTTTGAACGCAATTTTTTGCACAATAAAAAAGTTTCAAATAAAATTAACATTAAGCGTATTTGAAAAATGAAAAATAAAATGAAATAGGATTCCAGGAAATCCATAGACGAGCAATAAGAACCTTAAAGAAGCCTTGTTAGCATCCCGGTTAAGCTCTTCCAACAAATTAACTTCTTGCAGAAGTTAATTTGCTATAAAAAACGGAGAATTGTCACAAAACATTATGAATGTCACCAAAATGTCTACTTTTATTTCCAAGATATTTCGTTTTCAAAGTTCAACTCAACTTACAAAATTTGTTTATATGACATGCTATCATCGAAAAATGAATATTATCGAATAATCGTGTGGGGAAAAAAAGAATTATGCGATTGATAATTTTTTAAGATATTTCTAAATGATTACAATCAATTATTAAATTCTTTCTTATAGAAATCAAGCAAAGATTTTTTTTGAAAAAAAATAAATTCTTTACCAATATAATCATCATGCATCCCAACATCTTTATCGAAAACATCAATTTGAAGTGTTTTTTTTGGTAAATCTTTAAATGGTACCACGAATGTTAGTGTCTAAAATATTCCAAATTTATTGAAGAGTTAATCGGTAATTAACTAATACAAGCTACGACAGACATCCAACAGTACTCACGGAGAATGGATGGATTAAAAGAATTTCATTGAGAATTTTAATTTCAATGAAATTGATTTGATCACAATTTTTTACGTTTTGAACTAACATTTTTTTTTTCATGAAATGATAGGTTAATTATTTAAGGTCAGATGAATTGACTTGCCTCATTGAATTCCGGATTTAATGTCTGTTTTTTTGTTGATGTCTTTTGTCGATGAGCTTTATTGGTAAGTGGAAGTAATGAACTGAAATGTTCATAATAAAATTGAATTTTTTAAATGCATATGCTCAAACTTTCAAAAAAGTTCAATGATATAACTTGAGAAATAGTTCAAATTGATATGAACTTGAATTAAATTTTTTCAATCCAAAAGTTTCGTTTTTCAAATTGAAATAAAATTTTCAAAAAGTCAATATTCAAAAAGGGAAAAGGTTTTCATTATTTTTAAAAAATTTTAAATTTCAATTTAATTCAAACAATAATTGTATAAATAATATACAAAGTGATATTTTTACGATTTAATTAAAATTTCCTGATTAAAATTTAAAGTTTACTATTCAATTTAAAGTAATTTGAAAGAAAATCCATTTCATCAGTAAACAGCTAAATTTCTTTTTTAATTGCTCACTAAAATTAATTTAAATTGAAAAATGTCAGAAAACGGAATCACGTACACTTTGACGTAAGGATCTGAGAAACCAGTTTTATCCATGCCTAGAAGTTCGACGCAACGTTTGATCGTAACATACAGTGAACCTTGTTGTACGTTATACAGCAAACTTACGCAAATCTTTCCACGTTCACTACTTTGTTCAATATATTTAGCCTCAATTTCAAAAGTTAACTTGAATTAAAACTAGAACTTTTCATTTTATTCGTAGTAAACATCTTGAGGAAGCATTTCATTATAAAAAAAATTTTAAATATCAATCATTTCAATTTGCAAAATTTTTTTTTTCAAATTTGAAACATTAAAATCACTTCTGATAAAAAGATTTTATATAAATAAAAAAATTAAGTTTTTTAAATTCAATGTACTTTACTTGATTTAAAAATTTCACTAAAAGTTAAAATTTTAATTTTTCTTGACAAATATCTTGCAAAAGTTTTTTAATATTTAAAAAAATTTTTGAAATTTAAATTATTTCAATTTGTAGAAATTTTCCTCTCAAAATTAAAAATACCAAAATTACTTCCGAAAAAAAAGTTTTTTGTAAAACAAAAAAAAAATTATGAAAAAATTTTCTTTGTATATTTAAAATTTTAAATAACAAAATTACTTCTGTAATAGCTTGTTCCAAGCACAAATTATAAATGGTTTCTTCATCATTTTGCAAATTTTGGAGTGGAACATTTACTTCACCGAGAAAATCAGACCCAATCCGATCGCGATCGAGTACCACTATCCTCAGCGATTTCTTCAAATGATCTTCATCCGTTATACCGTGGTAGATGAATTCTTCGTTCCATAATGGATTCAACGTTTTTTCAATTGTTTTACTTACCATTTTTGTTGCCTAAAAAAAGAATTTGTTTTAAATTCCAGCAATACATTGCTAATTTGCAAAATGAAGAAAACAAAGAAGCAATTGAAATAATAAAAAAAATTATTAAAATTATAATAAAAAATTACTTTAGAAGCTCCAGGAACTAAGGATAATTTCACATATGGATCAGAAAAACCATTTTTATCCATTGCTCGAAGATTCTGAAAATTTCGAAATAAATGAGGAATTGCATTCCCTCAATCTAAAATGCTTCCGTCAATTCCGGAGTTTTTCAAAGAAAAAGTGGTACTTTGGCACTGGCAAGTCGAACACAGAGCATCAATTTTTGTGCTGAATATCGAAGTGAAAATTGAATTGATCCAAGTCCATCTAAAAAATTCTCCAACGTCTTTGAAAGAAAATTGTTTTTTTTTTTTTTTTAATTTAAACTTCATATCTTGCATCATTAGTTCACTTCTTAATTTTCGATCACTTACATATTAGTACAAAATTGAATTTATTGGATACCATAACAGTACTACTGACGGTGAACTACATGACCCAATAGCTTTTTCTTTTTTTCTATTGCAATAATTGCAGTTGTTCACTTTGAAAATATATTATATCTTCATTAAATGATTGAATTTTATATATATTTTGCAAAGAAATGTTAAAAATTATTTTTTAAAAAAAACTTTTCCGCCTGAAATATTTCCGATAGATAATGTCAACTTACCAGTATCACTATTGTGGAAATTGATAATATCATTGCTTGAAATAGCATGTAGAACTGCTTGATCTTCTAGAACTGGTTCGGTGCGAATTGATTTCAAACAAATTGTTGATGGGGTAGCGGTGATACTTTTGATGGGCAGTTGTATCGCAGTACTTAACCGATGGTGCCGCATTTTAACTTCTGAAGTTGGAGAAAAAAAGTTTTGATTGAAATGAAATGAATTTATCCTTATGCTATTTCTTCATATTATCACTGTTGTATTTTGTTGAAATTATGCAAAAAATTTGAAACGTCTTAAAGTTTTGAAATACTTAAAATAAATATATATATATATCTATATTTAGGCATAGTTCTTCTCTCTCTCTCTCTCTTCTCTATATATATATGTATGGACATCTAAAGCAAAATGTAACAGACTTACTTTGACGATCATCCAAATCAAATTTGTCCACATCTGTTGACTGTTTCTAAAAATTTTACTTTAAAAATGAGATTAATTTAAATTATTCAATCAAACGTTTCAATTTTTTTTTCCAGCTGATATTTTTTGCAAAAATTTAAATTAATTAAAATTAAACAATTGAACAGATTAATGAATAAATCAAAGTATAATTTAGTTCAAATAATTTGAACTTTTCATTTTCCAAAGAAGCATGATATAAGTTTGAAAATATTAAAGAAAATTTTCTGAATTTGAAAAGTTAAATTTTCTTCTTTGAAATTTACAATATTTATTAATGGTAAAGCAATAAAAAATGGTAATTTTTTTGTTTAAAAAAAATTGATTTGCCTACCATTTTACTTTGATCGAAATTTGTGGAAAAACTTTCAAGTGATTGAACAGATTTTTTGGCCAATGACGTAGATGAAGGTGAACTTGCAGTACGTTGCCAATTCACGACATCTTCTTTTGATGATTCGACCATAACCATTGTTCCAACTGGACTTGTTGATGGACTCGATGAATGACTTGGTGTAAGTGTTAAAAATTGATCCCATTGACCGAATTGTTGTAATCCGACGGGTAGTAGTTCACTGCTGGACAATGTCATTAGAGTAAACATTTTCTTCAATTCATTTTCCGATGAATTTTCATCATTTTCAGAAGTTTTCATGCAATTTTTACATTTTTGTTGTACCAACAAGAAATTTTTTCGTCCATCAACTTGTGATGAAATTTTCTGATCCGAAGTTGTCCGGACTTGAGCAGATAAAAATTTTTGATTCCCGGTTGATGAAGATGATGATGATGGTGAGTATTTGAGACATTTTTGAAAGCATTTTGCATGTTTGATAAGTTTGCAACGTTCACCGATGATTCCGGTCATCGTTGTAATCGGATTCTTTGAATTAGCTGAAGTGGGAATTTTTGATGTTAGCACTGAATTAGCACTTGGTATATATGAAATTAGACACAATTTTTTTAAATCTTATTTTAGCTGCCAAAAACTTTTTTAATCATTAAGTATCGAAGAAACAGGCTCAAAAAATTTTGCAGCAATTACTAATTTCAGAAAATCTACCAAACAAATTAATTAAAGAATAAATAATACCTCCGGAATCGATGGATTCTGATGCCAGAACTGACAACTGATTTTGTGATAGGTCATCACCGTACGATGATTGTGAATGCCTTGGTGATGGTGTTGCATGATGTGATTCACTTCCATCTTCAAATTAAAAATCTTTTTTATCGGAAAGGCACTGTAATAATCACCAAAAAATTCGTCGCAAATTTTCAGCAAAACCAAATAATTTTAATATTTCATAATCGAAATTTTTTGTGCGAAAACTTTTAGTTCTATTGCAAATGCGCTGCTAAAAGTTTTAATCGAACAGGTAGGAAATAATCAAGAAATTATTGCAAAGTAGAAATCACACTTTTTTTTTTTGTCCTCCGACAAAAAAAAAAAACTACCATTTCGATGACGAAAACATTTAAATAGAAAACTTTTGAATTAAAAAAAAATCTTGCAAAAATATTAAAAAAAAAAAACAAAGTATTACCAGTATCAGCAAACCGATTTCGACTACTAATATTAAATCTTTCAATAACAGCTGTTAAATCCTGAGCTTCTTTCCGTTTTTGATTTCGGACATGCCCACCTGATGCAACAACGGCTGATGTATGTTGATTTTTTTTTCCAAGTAATCTCTCCCTTTCTTCAGATGCTGAATTTTCAGCATTTTCATCTTCAGAACCATAACCATTACTCAGTGATGGTCGTACTTTGTCATGTAACCATGAAGGATTTATCCGACTACGATGCACTGCTGCTGACCTGTCATAATGTTGAAAACATACGACAAATGAAGCAGTTTTTTTTTTTTTTTGTTGAAATTGAAAATCTGAACGTTCAATTTAGAAGAACTAAATATTAAAATTAATCGTAAATAGATGCTTTGACTTAATAAAAATGAAACGATAATAATTTTGCATAAGTTTTACAAATAAACAGAGGTCAGCATTATCGATATCGCAAACAGTTGACATTAAAGTAAATCAATTAATTATTGCGTCGAATTAATTTGACAAATTTGAAGAAAACAGACCGGAAAAATTAACTAACAATTCAAAGAATTGCTAATTAGCTGAAAAAAGAATTCAATTAACAATTAACCTACTTGCATTGTTGTTCCTTTTGTAATTGTTGAGATTTATTGGATGAATTTGTTAAACTCATTGATATTTCTGAAGTAACTTTTTTCGCATGATGTGCTGTCAGTGGTGTTGATGTTTGTTGATCTTCCGGTTTTATATATTCCGGTATTTCCTTATAAAACCATGCACCAGATTTTTTCCACATCTGAAAGAAGTTAGAAAAGAAAAAAGGAAGTTTTTTTTTTTTTCCAAAATATCCAATGAATTTCATCGTTTCAAACTTTTTCACTCAAAAATTTTATTCAATTAAAATAAATTCAAGTTTGACATTTCATATTTTTTAATTTTTTATCTTTAAAGAGAAAAATTTTTTAATTAAATTCGAACAAATTTGAAATAATTAAAAAAACAAAAAAAGAAAACTGGAAGTGTGAATGAAGTGGGTAATTAAATTGAAATTTTAGAAATTTAACTAAAATTAAAAAATTTGAAGCAAAAGAAGAAAAAGAGAAAGAAACTGCTTCAGCTGAATGACTATACCAAAGTATACTGGAGTACTTACTACCTCACGATACTCACTGCATATCTTGCATAGAAAGATATTTTCACGTCGCACGTAATCATATGCATCCACACCACAATTCTTTTGACATACATACTGTAATATTTTTTTGAAAAAAATTTTTTAAATTTTAAAATTTTTCCCCTCAAAAAATGACAGTTTAAATTTCCAGATTTTTTTTTTTTTTTGGGTACTCAAAATTTGCAAATTCAATTTTCTAAATGAATAATTTGAAAACAAATGATCAAAAAAAAAATAGCATTCTACAGTACCCTTCGACACTGTAAGCACATAGCAGCATAACTTCGCGGTGCAAGTAATCCAAAAGCTGTTGAACATAGATAACATTGTGTTATACCATTACCCGTGGCACGGGCATTTAGTTTTTCGAACCTATCAATCATTCTACTGCAAAAAAATAATTAATTTTTTTTTGTCATAATTAATTAAATTTTAAGCTTTGAAAAAAATTTTGTGTTCGTAAGAAAATATTTGAAAAATTTCACGAAAATTTTGATTGAAACATTCACCCTATCCTCTGCTGTTCACGTATCCGGCGTTCTTCAGCTCTTGCTAAAACCTCTATGACATGTTTTTTCTCCGATTCCGTTATCACATTCTTAGCATTACTAGCTGATGATCGAACATTACCCGTTCGTACGCACCAACCACTTTTTAATCTGAAAAGAAATTTTGAAAAATAATTATTCAAAATTTCTAAAAATTTAGTGGGCCATTCCCGGTAATAGGTGCAATATTTTGTCGATCCGAGCCGGAAATTGGTGCAACATCGGGTCAACTTGTGGTGGATGTCAAGGCTGTCGGAAAACCATTTACAGTTCAAAGATTGATAAGGCTATACCAGGGAATGGATGCACAACACAACGGACATTCCCTTTGTTTTCAAGTATGAGTCATCCACCCACTGCCTGTATCTGTTTACCGTCTTTACAGCTTGTCAGAGTCTGTTAGCAATGCAACCTACATTGACGAACCTAATATTTCTAACCATTTTATTCTTCCGGTTCATCTACAGCAGCAGCAGTAGCTCTCGGTGGCTTTTCATTTCTTCTGTTGCTTAATTTCATTTTCAATGTAATAATTAGTGGCTAAACATTCACTGATTGTAATAGCCTTAATTTCGCAGCAACTTATGCTCCATAATTGATAACTGTGCTCATTTAGATGTTCTATTTGTTGGGATCAACGTCTGTACTTTCACTCACATATCGGGCCACTTCAATGCCGAGAGCTCAAAAACCAAATGTCGCAACAAAAGTGTCTCAAAGATAGAATAGTCTCGAAGTAGGCTTTATTGAGTTCAAAAAGGTCGCATACTACCCCAAAAAAGGCGGGAATTGTGATTAAAAGGTTTAAATTTATTTTTGCAGAAAATGAAGTGACAGAAAGTAAATATCGTAAAATGTGGCATTTTCATCTCATTAGTGTTGCAAATCATGTGCAAAGTTCACTTATTCATAAATTTAAAGATTGTTCCATTGCACTACGTTCGTCCAATTAAATTATTATCCTTGAATTCTTGTAATTTTAATACAAACGTTCGGAGCCTCCCAGTGAACCGTGCAATTATTTTTTAGCAAAAAATTTTCACGTAAAGGCGTCAAAATACATAGGAAAGACTTACTGTGCCCTTAGTTGCAAATGCCTGTCACTTGGACAAACCCATCTATTCTGTGTTCTACCAATTTCCCAATCCATCATGTCTGCAACAATTGGTTCAACTTTATTTTCAACAATACTAAAGTTACATAAAGGTATTAGTAAATATCTACTCTATTCTAGCCTATCTCCTAATTGAAAAGAAATTTTCAAATGTTTTCGTTAGTTTCAGAAATATTTTAATGTGAAAGACTGATATGAAATCATTGCCGGGAAGGTTGATCCAGTAGATCTTAACTTTGACGATACATGCAGCATTAAGTTGTATGAAAGGATCTTAATTAGAATATTTGCAAATTTAAAGCTTAAAACTTTTGGTAATCATCACTTGACCTCATTTATAATTTATTTTTTCTGGAATTTTCCGATTAATTTCGAAAAAAAATTTTTCTGGAAAAAAAACAAAGAGGAATGCATTTATTCTACATTAAATTTTAATTCTTTTCAAATTATTGGAAAAATGGAGGAAAGAAGGAAGTCGTCAGTGTGTCAGCTCTCCTACGTAATAATACAAAAAATCAAATATGTTGCAATTGTCGTAATTACCTACCACGTCATCGCTACTCTTGCAGTCGTAGATTTTAGTGTCAAATACGAACCTTGTTCTTAATATATTGCCTATATCAATTAATGAACGATTGATTTAATTTTCAGTAAGGGGAATGTAGTCTCCACTTGTTGTTGCATTCAGTCGATGTTTCTTCACATTTGAAATTTGGAGATTTCATTATTTGAAGCTTTGAAACATACAAGGCAATGAATGAATCAGGAAAGTTTAATGGATATGAAAGGATGTCGGGAATGAGAAAAGATTAATGGAAACGGATGAGAGAATGTTCCACAAGGTTCACTCTGCAATTTTAAAACTTAAAATTTGATTGCTCATTTTCGCTTCGTACTGCTGATTGATTATAAGATATCTGTGTACCGTATATCTGAAATTTCAAACAATTCAATAAATGAACATGAACGGATGGGGTAAAGTGTGAAAGTTATGGTCCGTAATACATTCACATGAGTTGGAGGAAAATGTGTGTAACAACAAGAAGCTAATAAGCAATGACAAGTATGAGTTATACAATGAATAAGCAATTTGGTCGTTTCCGGTTGGCAATAGGTAACTGCAACTTTGCCAGTTTTAGTGATCATTTTTTGTTGAACTAAAAGAACTAGTGGAAGGAGCTAATAGTGTAGCCATTATTGAGAGGTGTAGTGGATAAGCGTCTGATAAGTATTTAACTGGAAAAAATGAGAGTGTGGAATCTTTCAAATGTCAGAGACTAGGTTTTCACAAAGTTTCCACTAGGCATCATGACAATCAAATTAGTCCTTGGCATGACATTTTGGACTACGAAGATTTTTTTTTGTTGCAAACCCACAGTTAGTTTCCATATTCTCCTGATTATCTTAATTTAACTAACAAAAATTTCGCCATTCCACCTGTTAATTTTACAGGAGAAATTAAGAAATGAAGAAAGAGAAGCTGCGAGAAAATGGAATAAAAGAGGGATGAAATTTTAATCAAGATTATTTCAAAATCTTAACCGTAAGGGTTTGATGAATCGCAAAAAATGAATCATTGCGGCAAAGATTACATTTCAAATTCAATTCGGTTTTCCGACAATAATAATTCAAAATAATTAATAATGAAAACAGTGCTAATAGCAATATTGTAACTTCTAATAATGCCATAATTGTTACCATTATCCGATGTCATTTTCAATTATAATAATAAATATGCAGAGTGATGGGATTGCGAAAGCTAATTTTGTTACAAATAGTGAGGAATTGAGTGCATGCTTGCTAGAAGTCTTCCTTGCCAAACAGGTAAATTTTCGCACCTGCTTGTCACATTTCCTGCAATCACCGCACTAATTAAGCATGCAGGAAAGAATAGAGAATCCATGAAATCATATATATATATGTATGTATACTTCCTCCTTCAATCAATTTGCTAATGAATAAATTTTATTGATTTTTTTTTGAAAAATAATTTTACTTTTTTTTAATAAAAAGATTTGTACTTCTCAATATTCGTTTTCACCCTTTTCGAGGGGAAAATCTCAAAAAAAAAAACCGACAATAGTAGGTTTTACTGCTAAAGAGTGGAGAATTGAAGAGAGTAAAAGTTCCACTCTTTATTCACCTCATTCTTAAAGTATTTTTATTTTCTGCTTTTAAAATCGCAAAGTTGTTTTGCATCTTTTTTCCCACAATCGCTTTGAAATAATTCCAGCTTCTTTTTTCATTTGGAAGTATTTTGAGGAAAGTTCGAAATTATTTTGCAGCTAAAAAAAGTATTAAAAAAGTTGAAAAAAATGAAAAGAAAGCTTTACTTTTTTTCGCAATTTTTGTATAATAATTTAAACTTGAAATTTTCATTCATTTATTTATTTATTTTTCATTTAACGTTTGTCTCGCTTGGTTGTTGCAGAGTTTGCTTCCGTGGAGCATTATCTTCATATGTCCAGCCCCATAGATGCAAGTTGTTGTTGTGTTCCATTCCCCTTGTTATTGTGTTTTGCACTTAGGGCAATTAAGCGATTTCTTGTTGTACTTCTTGCCCATTACATCCATGTGGCGTAGAATTTTTCTTTCATACGGCCATTGTCGGAGATTGTAGAGCCAAGGTATTTGAAACTGTTGCATCTCATTCTTCATGCAACTATCCTTGCCCGACCAATCCGTCGCAAAGGTCTGTCACCGGTGATAACATATCTGGGGGTTGAGCCCTTGCATGTGTATCTTAACAATCTCTCGGCATGTGGATTACCCACCGTGCTATGGGTAATCCAAAATAAAAAAATTATTTTGGTAATGATAGTAGCAAGTGACAATGATAGTAAGAAATGAAAATGATAGTAATAACTAATAATGATAGCAAGAAGTTAAGTGATAGTGATAATGATATTGAAAAGGGCCAAGGTTCCCTCTGCCTCTTTCTATCTCTCTTCTCTTTCTGTTTTGTTTGCTCATTTAAAAATTTTCAAGAAGTACTTTGCATAAACCAAATGTCTGAATAAGAAAAAATGATTTGGAAAAGCTTAGGGGTGATTATTTTACTCATTCTCACTTCTCTCTCAGGAATTAAATTAGATCACCAAAAATACATCTAACCGGAATTGAGCTAAAAAAAACATTGAACAAAGGAAAAACAACTGAAGTGCGAATTCTGGGCAGATTGGATAAGCCTGAAAAAGGGCTAAAAAACTGTAAGTGAAATTATTGATCAATTTGAATAACGTGGAAAACTTCCTGAAAGGCTGGATAAACCGGAATGAGATGGTAAGTCTGATGCATTAGCCGCGGTGATTTCAGCTCTCGATGTGCGTTCTGAAGACTCAGCATATCTACTGAATGACAACTTAGTGGTGTCCCCGTCTTCCTGACGTTACCTTGGATAGACCTAGGCTAAAAAATTGGGAAATTCAAAACAATTTTTTTCTCCATTCTATGCTTTCTTCTCTATAGCTCTAATTACATTTCTTCCCACGTGTTACTTCCATCCGTAATACACCTAGCCTCACTACCTGGCCATTATTACAGATTAAAATTGCTCATTGTGTTCAGGATGAATGAATAAACACTTCAACAACAACGCATGAAAAGCTCTGCAATAACAGCAATTAAATTAATGAGGAATGGTACAGTTTCAGGAAGAAATCAAAAATAATTTATTTCGGATTGTTACCGTAATTTCAACCTAATTAATTTTTTATTAAATTTTTTAAATGTCAAAAGTAAGAAATTTGCTAGTCGATTTCAGCAATAATTTATTTTTTATTTTTTGATTCAAATTTATTTATTCAATTTCTTTCTCAAATTAATACATTAAAAAAAATAAGTTCTTATCAAAATCTTTACTCATTTTAAATCAAAATTTCCTTTTTAAAATTATTTTAAAACTTTTCATTCAGCTTAATGCAATCAATTTTTTTTGTTTGGAAAAATTTTTCCCCAATTCAAATTTATTGAAATGAAATTAGTTATCATTGAAAAGAATGGAGATTTGAAGAAGATGAAACGAAAATATGATGAAATATTTTGAAAGCAAAGAAACTAACTTATTGAAATTTGTTTCGTTAAAATATGAAACTTATAATCCTTGCTCTTTCATAATTTCCATTAAAAAAAAAATTTCCCCTTCTCGACCTTAACGATGACAGGCATAAGTGTCATTTTTGAAAAATGGCCTTTAAAAAACTTCCTCGATGATTGACGTCTAAAAATTTAGCCCTTTGAAGATATCTCTTATCACGCAATTGTTTCCTCTATCTCATTTCTTTTTCTTTCTTTTTTTTTTTTTGTTTGACCTCAGTTTAAAAGGAATATAATGCACGTCACCTTTCTTATTTTAAGGCGCTAAAATTTAATCAAATGAATGTAACAAACAAAGACTGAATGTTAATGATAATTTAATTTTTTAATTAGACAGTAGCAAAACCTGTCAAGTTCAATAAGCATTCGAATTTCTTTTACAGGAGATAAGCAAAATAAGATAAACAATTAAAGTTGAAGGGGAACCTGTCAGTCTAATGAGTGTTTATCGCAATCTTCATGCATATACTTATAATGTCAGTACAGCTTATTTTGAAATGGAAAAAAAATTGGCAATTATTATTCAGGCCTTTTTTAATAGTTACTGCCTCTTCCTCCAACCACAGTTTCTTTTTCTTTATCGTTTCAAGTATGGAAGAGAGAGAGAGAGAGAAAAAAGTTAAGAGATGTGGCAGCTAGGTGTTACGATTAAAAAGTTTCCACAAATATCTCATACATGTAAAAGAAAAAAAGGCCAAACTCATGTATATAGCGAAGGATGAAGCATAGGCCTGAATGAGTGCAAAATGGCCAGATACAGTGTATGTAGAAGTGTCTGCACAGACATATTAGCCAAGCCTATGCGTAACATTGATCGATAAGTAAGTATGGCGCAAACAAAGAGAAAAAAATTAAGGCATAGCAAAGGCATTGCAGTTTGATTTAATCTTTTTCAGCATTAAAAAACATTTAATTCATTTGCTGAAATTGATATGAAAGAGAGAAAAAGTTTCAATTTCTTCAACAAAAATAATTTTGAAAAAATTTTGAAAGTTTTACAAATTGTTTAAGTTTACTTTTTGTGTGTATGTACATGATTTGGAAGTATTATTTTATTATTAGCGGCCATCAGTTCCATTCCGAATTTAAGCTGAGCGATTTGTTTCATTAATCGCTCAGGAGCGTATACTGAAATGAATTGTTCTCGAAATTGAATTGATTAAATTAAATATGAATAGGAAATGAATTAAATTAAACCAATAGGATATTTGTGTTCTTAACTGAACTGCTCAAGATTGGATAAAAAGACCAAAAACAAAAATCGAATAAAAAAGTAAAAAAAAATAAAATTGGCTTAATTGAAAAAATTCATTTTGGAATTTCTAACTTTTCATCTTTCCACCTCCCACCTCTTTCAAATAAATTTTAAAGTTTTTTTTTATATTTCATCAAAATTATTAAATGGATATTATCATTAATGACTCATCTCAAAATTGCTATGATCATTAGGAAGGGTAATTTTCCTGGGTAAACTTCACTAACAATGTGAAATTACAGCGAAGAAAAGAAATATGAATAAAGCTGGAATTTTTAATTGAAAAATTTTTTGAGTACTTTATAGATATTCAAATTTGGAATTGAAAAAAATTGATTTAAAAAAATTGCTAAAAACAAAATTTAAACAAAGTCGATCAATCAAAATTTTTTTTTTAAAAATTCTTCAAGTTGAAATTAAATTTGCTCACAAATAATCAGTAATTAAGAATGAAAAAACTGCCCAAAAGAACTCTTTTTTAAAAATTTTTCAAGTCTCATTTGAATCCAGTACTGGTGAAATTGCTATATTCATATTACTGTTCACTACTCTATTACCAAAATTTATTTCTTTAATTGAAATGAAATTTTCAATTAAAAAAAAATTATTTTCTTCAAATATATTTTTTAATTCCAAATGAACAAGAAATGTTGTTGAGGGAACCGAACAAGTTTCGGTTTAGTTTTTTTCGAATAGAAATTAAATACAATTTTTACAGGTTACTACTGTAGTTACCGTAGCTACTGTTGTAGTGTTACTGTAGTTACTGTTAAAGGGCTACTGTATGAGTGCTTTAAGGAAAACAAAAGCAATTGCCATTGTTTGCTGCTAATTTATCTTTTCGTGATTATTTCATTGATCAAAATTAAAGTTCTCTCTCGGAAGTAACAAATTTTTTTTCCTGTCAATAATTCATAAAGAAGTGAGAAGAAAAATTATATTAATGGGAAAAGTTTTTTTACGCAAAAAAAATGATCTTCAGTGAACCAAAAAACAAATTGACAAATTTTTTAATTAAAAAATTTGTTGAAATATTGGAAACTTTTACAATGCATTTTTTTTTTTGCCTTCTATGAGTAAAAGTGCAGAAATTACATTTTTTTCAACAGAAATTTTGTTTGGTGGAATAAATGATGAAATATGCAAACATTTTAAGATTTTTAAGTTTTCCTTTTTTTTTTTTGTTGCAAATCCTTGGAAATATATTAAACAAATGATTTTTAATTATTTTTTAGCAGCAAATTGTTTCCATCTTTCCTAATTTTTATTATTAATTTCATTAATATTGAATAATTATCAATGAGACCATTCTCGATGATAATTTTCTTAATTTCTTTATATTATAATTCATAATTATTCCTCTTTCTTTCATTATCTCTGCCAACCAACAATACATTTCCTGTCACAAAGATACAGATTCCCTTGACGAAATCTTGGAAGGATTCTACAGATGGTTAATGCTAACCGAGCATAAAGCCTGGACAATTTTCGTGATTTATTCCGTTCAAACAACTGATTCGACAATAACTTAATAAATAATCAAATTAAGTTATCGGATAACTGAAAGAATCCATCCACGCACAGATCAGTATTATCATTGAACCATATAAAAAGTTAAATTCGACAATGAAATTTTAATTATTAATAATAATGTTATGGTAATAATAATAATTTTTTACAAGCTATTTCAGGTTGGAATATTTATTTCATTACCCTAATTATTGCTTCTGAGAATTTTTCCAGCAAAGTATGTAGTTAGTAGTAGCAGGGATTATAAAACTCATTTTACTGCTTGGAACCTTTCAATGCGAACTGATCAACGCAGCAAAATGTATGACTCAGAGAGCGGGAGTGTTACTGCTAATGCGGCAAGCCATAACTTGCTTAGATCGAACAAGCATGAAAGAAGAAAGAAACAAAGACAGAGAAAATAGGAATTGAAACGATCATTCAAATTATTTTTTCATCATTTCAAACAAGCTTGCACTCTCAAACTTACGTCATGAAGAAATGTTGAAGAATGTTAGAGTAAATTAATAATACATTAAGCGAATTGCTTACGCAAACACTGATGAAAGATAAACTCTGCTAGAGAACTTTTATATAAATTAAGCATTGAAACGATTATTAAAGCTAATTTTTCTCAACTCTCCCATTACTTCATTTGAGAGAATTACTTGTGGAAATAGCATGAATTTTAGTTAAATTTGTCGAAGTGAATTATTTCTGTGCTAAAATTGCGGGAAATTCTTGATTAATGGCGAACACAATTAAAATACTAAATGAAATTTATGAAAATTTCTTTAACTTTTTATCATTTTTTATGTGAAAATGAAGCAAAAGGAAAAGATAAGGAAAGTAATGTCCTAAAAGAGCTAAAAGAAAAATGTTTTTATTCTAATTATGATGTATCCTGGTTTACATTGTTTGAAATTATCAAATAATAAGCAAGCAACTTGCACATAATAGAAACGGTAATGCGACGATACAGTAGCGCAGTGATACGGTAGCACGGTGATACGGTAACACAGTGATGCGGTAGTACGTTAGTACGACAGATTTGTATTTTCAACAATAGTTTCAGTGAATTTTACCAACGAATGAACGAACTTTCAAATTTCATCTTAAATTTCTTGAGCAACAAAAACAAACAACATTTTCTTGTTTGTTTGTAAGATATAAGAAAGTAAACCATTCAATAATTGCAATTCTAACACAATGATTTGCTGGAAACAATTTATCCATTAAATAATACAAACAATGAATTCTTAGTAGAATTGAAAAAAAAAAAAGAAAGAAAAGATATTGCAAGCCATGAATGTAAATTCGTTTTAGTTATCATTGAAAACTCACTTTTCATGATAGAAATTTTTTTGTGATCGCTGTTTTTGATAAGAAGAATGGGGGATTTTGTTAATAATTTAAATCCTGAAAATGCCATACTGAAAATTCGTCCGAGATTTTTAATCAAATTGGAAGCATAAAGCCAAAATTATATTTGGGGAAATTTCATTAGATTCATTAAAATTAGGCATATATTTGTTTCAAGCTTAATGAATGCTAAATAATTCATCACTTTTCACTGATTCATCCTGTAAAAATGTTGGTTGTTCAGAGAACAGGCAAATGAATTAGTATGCTTTATTAATTAGGATATACAATGCAAGTGAAAATTCAAAGAACAAGCAAAAATAAAATTTCATTTCATTATGATGAATTCATAAGAAATTAATAACCGTATGACAAAACAAATTTTGTTGAATAATTAAGAATGAAATTTGAGAAGATGTACTTTCAACGATTCTTAACCGTAATTTAAAACAAATGTTTTTTGCGGGAATTTTCTCTTGCAAAGTATTTGCAATTCAAATCAAAATTTTAAATGAAAAATATTTAAAAAAAAAATTTTTTTTTTTTGCCTTCCAATTAATAACAAAAAAAAAATTTGTATATCTTATACAACAGTTATGATCGTACACTTAGAATAGAAATTTTTTTGAAACTTAAAAATGACTAATTGTCACCTAATTGAAAATGTTTGTATGAAGCAAGCTTGTTGACGAATACGGCGATACACATTCAGTTGAACAATTGGCAATTGAGAATTTTAAGGGATATTCAGGGAAGAAGAGATTTATGCCTGAATGGAAAAATATAACATTTCAATTTCATTGTTCATTTGTTTGTTGAGCTTATTGCCTTATTAGTTTTGATTTAAATTGATTGAAATGTCGCTTGCTTTGCTTTGTACGAGTCAATAATTCGAATGAAAATTGTCAACATTTTAGGTATCCTTTTGTCTATTTTCCCGCCTTAGTTTGAATATCATTTTATTTCTATTCAATTTACCTTGAAAATTTATTGAAATAATAAAAAAAGTAAAATGAAAAATTATGAAAATTCCAGCGAATTTTTTGTTAATTTAAATTGCTTTTTTTTTTAATTTCTGCTGATCATTTTGGTGTAAATCATTTAAAATTGTGAAGAATTTTGCAGTGTCAAAATTGTCACTGCAATTGTTGTATTTAAATGTTGCAGTAATCGATACATTTTTCAACAGTCATCAAATTTTAAATATTAGCCTTAAAGTTTATGAAAATTCCAACACTATTCTTAATTGTAAAATTGAATGTTAAATTGATAAATTTTATAGAAATTTACTGATTTTTTTAAACAAATTTTTTTCAAGTTTTCAAATTTAAAAAATAAAAATAAAAATTTTGCTTTTTTCTGATATTCTAACCAATCCTGATGCGTTCAGGAAAGAAAAGTTACAATTTTAAATGAGAATGAATATTCCTCATGAATTCTTGATAACCCAATTGCAATTCAAATTTACCAGACTTTTTTATTAGCGCAAAATCGATACGCATAGCTAATTAATTAATTGAAAAACCAATAAGATAATTGATAAAGTATTTTTTGATTATTTGGAAAAAATTTTGTTCATTGACTTAATTTTTTACTACCTGGAATCTTTTATTATAGCAAAACTTTGACATTTATAAAGCAAATGTCAAATGAAAAATATTTCTTGGAAACATACAGAAAATTTTTCACCAACTTAAAGATTCCTTTTGTGATTGGTATTTTTGGAATTTCTACTGCTGAATTATTATCATTTCGAATTACTTTCCCTTTCCATGGTGAGAGGCTTACAATGGCGAGAGGTTTGAGTGGTGTGACTAGACGGTGTTGACCTTCTCACGTTGAAGATATCACTATTCTATATTATCGGCCATCAGTTCCATTCTGAACTTTAGCGATTTAATGAATGAAGGA
Organism: Madathamugadia hiepei; assembly: GCA_013365335.1. Taxonomy (NCBI): domain Eukaryota; kingdom Metazoa; phylum Nematoda; class Chromadorea; order Rhabditida; family Onchocercidae; genus Madathamugadia; species Madathamugadia hiepei. The sequence goes on from JABVXS010000195.1 coordinate 46,064, forward strand.
TGTGTATGAAGCGCATCCTGAGCGATTCGTTTTATTTCAGCCAAGTTCACTACAGCCACTGCAATGAA
>JABVXS010000196.1:0-45989 GCA_013365335.1 Madathamugadia hiepei
AACCATAAATTTTAAACCTAAAAACCTTGAAAAAAAAAAAAAAAAAAAAATCCTGGAATGTTTGACTTGTTGGGCCGATGCTGTAAAAGTTTCACTTTTTTCATGACAATTTGTTGAACTATTGTTGATTTGACCACCTGCAATTCTTGATTTTTACACCACGAAAAATAAGAAATTGATGAGCAGAAATCTTGAACACAATCATACATTTCAGTGCAAATATCCTGTTGTCCATAGAAGGTCAATGAGTAAGATATATTTCGCTTGGCGCTTATGCAGTGAGCTTAAACTAAAACTTAAAATTGTCCTTAAGATAAATATCATTCAACCTAACCATGCTCAATTATTTATTAGCTAATCCATCAAATCATCAAAAGAAGCAAAACTTTTTTCTCTACCATCGTTTTATAAAATTCGAAGTTGCGAAGCACACAGATCAGCAAACATTCTTCAGTAAGCAATCAGCTAATATCCGCAAAAAGCATTTGTTTGTCCAAATTGCTTTAAATCTATTAGATCAATGAAAATGACCGCATCAATTAATATAAGTAGTAAAATTTAAAGCAAAATTTAAAAAAATTTGAAAAACTAGCCAATTGACAATCCAAATATTGCCTATTTTTCCGTTGCTTTTTGTTGAATAGTGTGAAAAGAAGTTGGAGATTAGTTTCATACAACAATTGAGACATTGTTTCTTATTCACTTCATTTATGACAGCATTCGATCGATCAAAGATCCAAAAAAAAAAAAACTACACACTTTGAACCAATCAATGTACGGTGAATTCAATGAACAGCGCACTGTAACTGCCAGATTTATAAATGATCATCAATGCTCAGTTTTGCAAATCACTTGCTTGGTTTTACAAAGTCAAAATTCCACTCTATCAACCCAACCTTTTACATTTCATCGTATCCAGGCTTCCGACTAAGGGACATCATTATCACTTCCTAGTATTTTATTCAATTAAGACGTTCCAAATACCGCGTAGTGTTGCGTTTAATGATCATATTTTCACGTTTTGTTATTGTTAGTTTGAAATGCTTGCTGTAATCTCGCTTGTATACCTTTCTAGTGTTTAATGTCTCTCATTGCAGCACCTAAGTTTGAGTTGCGAACGACCACACGCAAGTCCAATAGTCCATCTACATGACATTTTTTTTTTGCTTCGAATTTTTCATTTGCAATACAATGATAATTTTGATGGAATGGTGTGCCAAGTAAAATGAATGAAAGAAAAAAAAAAACAAGTAGGCGATGCACGAATGAACATTTTCATTGGTTGTCATTTAACCTTGCTGGGATCATTCCTGACTATCAAATCAGCTACTGTTAATTAGCAATTTCAATTAGAAGGTGTATTTCTTAACTACCCTCTTCCTTGCATATTTTAGTTGTCTTAAAAATATGCAAAAAAGTAATTATGCGTTGGCGAGTGTTTTAAAATGGCCATATCAAGACGACAAAGTTGCAAAAATAATGCAATATTACAGGTGCTTTTCAGTGCTACCGTACTATACCTACCATCCTGTATATTTCCATCCCTTCAGCATACATCCAATCGGTGCAGTTTAATTCCTGGATAGCTTAAGCTCTGTATGATGAACTTTTGAACTATATTCACTTCGAACATACATTATTGGATGCTATGATGAACACTTCGTTCTATGAATGATTCCAAAGTAGAGTTATTGAAACTTATTAATGAAATTGAAATTAAAAAGTGGTTAAAACAGTAGCACCATATTCAGTTTTCAAAATTTAACCATTAAAATGAATTTATCAATTGAAATTACATTTTAATCAATGGCATTATCAAAACTGTTTTTTGGTAATTTTCGTTTCTCAATATTAGCTGTAAGATGAATGAGATTACTAGTGAAAAAGATATTCTGTAGTGATAAGTAATTCAAAAGTGTAACGAAAAATAGTAGGAAATAAATTCTAATTGGCTGGATAAGCTGATGGCAGCGGAATTTGTACGATCCTGGAAGCAGGTAGCGATAAGCATTAGCAATACATCTTTGAGAGGAAGTGTGACCTGATCCTCCTCCAGGACTTTATCGCCACATCTAATTATTCCATCAATGAATTACCAATCATTCCTTTTCCCGTGAAATCAGCTAGGATGACATATGACCTCTCATCCAATTTATCCACAAATTATCCTGCCTGTAGATGTTGCATCATTGTATCATGTCGAATGTTGACCACGGTAAACTGACCATTCTTCAACATTTAGCACTGTCCGGTTTATACTTTTTTGAAGACATTCACCAAATTTTCAAATTTAATTAATTGATAAACTGTGAGTTTATATATTCTGCGTCTCGGTTTGTACAAATACACATGATATACACAAATTTAAAACATTTCAATTCATTAATTAAATGCACTGTTTTAGCAAAATAATTTTAAAAAGGCTAGTCTGTCATCATTAATATAAAATTGCATAAAATCAGTAAACAGAAAAAAAAAATATATTAAGTTCATATCAATTAGAATGAATGAGAGAGAGAAAAAAAAATCAATTACATTGCTGTGGAACAATTGAAAAAATACAAGCTTGCATTTAAATTAGCTTTTTATGCACAAAAACAAGTAGAAAGACAACTCACTGATGAGATACTTCAACAACAATATGAGTGAACAATAAAAATTAAACTAATTAAAATAATTAGGAAATTACTTTAGAAAAGAAAATAAATTTGAAAAAAAAAAAAAGAAACAACTGTAAATTAAACGCACAACATAAATGGCTGGTCAAAGTACCTCAAAAAACAAAACAAAAGTTTTCAGAAGAAAAATGTCAGCGGGATGGGAAATAAGACAAGTAGGCTTTTTTTTTTGTGCAGGAAAAATTTAGCACTGACATGATCAAGTGCAAATTAATTATTTCAAACTTGCTTACATACCTTGAAAAGAAAGAGATCTGGAAGAAAAAAGCCAAAGAACTGACTCACCTATGCATGAATAGATCATGGCAAAGTTCTTTCAACAACTGTAAAACATGGAAAATGTTGGAAAAAAAATCGCTCATAGCGAGGATAAAAAAAAAAAACTATAAATAAATGATTTGGCACTTTAGGTTATTGGCAGATCAGTTAGGTCTATGAACAGTTTAGTTGTGGGAGAATGATCGATGGATTAATCGATCAATGCACTTGCTACTGATCGATGAAGCATAATTGATGGCAACAAATGGAAATAATTTGAAAATTGGAAGAAAAAAATTCGAATTCTCAGACTGGAATTGATGAAAATGATAATTTAATGCGAATTTTATTTACAAATTCCTTTGAATAATGTCAAATTGACCGTACTGTGACCACATACCACTCAAGTCGTTTCGGTCATTTCGGTCGGTTATAATCTGAGAAAATGTGAGAAAAAAATTTTGGGGTTAAAGTGTAACTAATCATTTCCCCAACGGTAACAATATGATGGACATTGCAATGCCAAACAATAATGTTAATTCTGTCCACGTTGGTAGATCGGTTCACTGATTTCTGGAATTTGTTAATATAGCTCAAAGAAATCTGCCAATTCCACAATGGCTTTTATTTACATGGTAATTGGGATATCTAAAGCACACTCAAAAAAAAAAAAAAATGACAAATTTGATTCAGCCACTGACGGTAAGAGTGTTGACCTTTTGCTTTCGACAGTAATTTGACATGACAGCAATTGAACTTATAGGTGCATGGCAGATTCATGTTTAACAGAAGTAGGCGCAAAATGATTTGAAATGTTAATTGCTGTTAATTGAGGCGCAGTCTGTTCAGGGAATGAATTTAAAGTTGGAAATGCGGATATGGGTGGATAAACGCTAACAGGCTGTGTCAATACATTACACCATTGTTCCGGACATTGTAGGAGAAGTTGCAATTGCTGATTCTGAAATATCATCTGTTGGGAGAATAATGCTCCTGATGAGTTGCCACCTTCCAGAAGTTGCTTGTAAGCATGTAACTGTGAGTCATATGGATCCAATAAGGAGCTTTTATATGGATCTGGAACAAATCCATGGAATGCAGACTGCTTGCTTTCAGTGATTTCATTTCCATATTTCACTACCTGCTCACCGGCTATACCGACACCAGGATCATTTCGACTTAACTGATCCACAATCCTATCATTCGTGAATAGCACAGCTGTGTTATAAGAAGTGTTAGCAGGTAAAGCAGCTAATTTCAGGCCTAATGAAGGACTTGTCAAATCTCGAACTGATGAAACGGAAGGTGAAGTGGGATATCGAAGTGTTGCTACTGCTATTTCATCATCTGAAAATGCAATCATTTCTAGAGCATCTTTTTTGATCAATTTTCGGAATATTTCTTTAAGGAGAAGGAAGAAAAGCCTAAAATAATCCTCTGAATTTGACATTTCCTTCTACATCACTAAATTATTAAGCCCACGAACAAACTTCGGGTACAATGATCTGTTTGCAACAACAATCAAAGTATCATACTCTTCCACACTCTCTGACCATAGCCCAATTCTAAATCTTTCTTCGCAACATCAAAATGAAACCAAGAACTTACTCAGGTACTTGGGCAATAGGTTATCAAGCGTTTTAATGCTATTCAGTTCTACATTTGGACTGGCACGCTGTTGACAGCTTAAATACTTCAGACATTGCTCCAAATGAATTTTCAAGCCAACTTTTTGAGCATAGCTTTTTCCACATCCATTACATTTGTAACTAAAAAAAAAAGGAAAAAAAATGGATTCATATGTAACAATTTAAAATGTATGAGAAGTTTCAACGAACACCACTATATTCTCATCCTAATTAATCACAATGTTTGACTTCTAAATTTTAATTTACTGTAGTTGGTGGTTGGAACAGTGAATGAAGTGAACGTTAAGATAGACATGCACGACAGGAAAAGAACCACTTCTTCATTACCAATACGATTTCCGCACAAGAAAAGACAGATACACGTTGCAACTTACGGTTTTTCGCCAGTGTGAACACGTTGATGCACTTGCATATTGCCTTGATTCGTAAATGTCTTATCACAAAAACTGCATCTTTAAAAAATTTTGGAAGGATAGATGAAATTCATCAAATTTTGTTAGTTGCATTCACACGCCTTACAGCGTTGTAACATCAATTTCCGTTATCAATCTTTATAGCACTTTTATTTTTTACTTTTTTTTTTCGCAGGTTTGATAAAGATATTAGTTTTTTTTCTTCACAGCCTTTCATCTTGAAAGAAACAAATTTTTTTCTAATAAAAAAAAAGCTCGTTTAAAAACCGCTTTCGTAAGGATGAACACCTGGTGCGGTAACCGTCAAATCGTCGTCACAAGTAGACACAGAGGCATAATGAAAAATGGACGTTTTCAAAAAAAAGTGACCCAAGAAAAAATCCGCGAATAGAGAGCTAAGCAGAGAGTGCTCCAACATTTTCTAATTAACGTCTATCCATTGTTTATTTTCGGCGTCAATTTTATACCGTTCTCAATACGCGAAGCTCATTTCTGATGTTATATAAGGAAATTTAAAAATGATCTTATGTTTCAAAGATCGCGAAGACTTCTGAGACATTCATTTTGGCATAGCTTTGAGATCATTGCAGCACACATGAGAACAGTCCAGTCGAAGGATATGACATCATCATTTAACAAACGAGAATGTTTTTAATGAAATTATAGAGAAAACGAACCGAAAGGGTCGTTCACCGGTATGTAATCGAGTGTGAACATAAAGTGATGAGGCATAGCCGTATCTTTTCCCGCAGTACTTGCAGACGAACTCGGTTGTCTTCTTGTTCTGTATTGCTTCAGGTGATGTCTGAAATTTATTATTAAAATGTAAAACTGAGCAAGTGGATTGATAGTTCACAATGACAGATTTATAGTAAATGTATGGACAGATGTGTTCCATAATAATCCATATTTCAGTAAGAAATTAGCCGAAGGTCTCCTTGAACTTACTAGCACACAGATATTTTTTAAGTTTTACTACAAAAGTGCTGATTCGAAATTTTGTATTTTATGGAACATATATAAGAAAGCGAGTGTAAATGCAAAATTCAAAAAACAATAAGAAAAATCCATGATTGAAGAAAACGAACGCCTGGTTGACACTGATGCGTTGCTTCATGAGCGGTCAACTGTGATTTCTGTATAAAGGATCGTCCACATTGTGAACAGGTATAGGGTCGCTCACCTGTATGGGTTCTTTCATGGCTCTGTAGATTACCTTGGCTAGCGAATGCTTTGGGACAGAACTTGCATATATAAGGTCGTTCACCGGTGTGCGTCCGTACATGCACCTACAATTGGTTCACTGAAGTCGTTTTCGTATCTCTAGCAAGTAAACTTCTTGATATTACATCGAGCGCAAACGGAAATATCTTAGCTTAGTAATCAACTTCTTACTAGATGAATCTGTGCTTGTAATTTTGCTGGAAATAAATAATTTAAGTGGTATTTTGAACAGTGATCAAAGTTCCAACCTGCAAGCTGCCAGCATAAGCGAAACTCTTATCGCAGTAATGACAAATATGTTTGCGATCTGATTGCTCGTGAACCTGTTTCACGTGTAATTTTAGGTAATTCTTCAGCGCAAACGTTTTGGGACAATAGTGGCATTGTAATGTCTTTTCACCGTGAGTTTTCTTGTGTGTATACAATGCTGACGGTGACGATAAACATTTGTTACATTTGAGACATTTATAGTTCCGAATCCCTGAAGTGAAGTTAAAGTTAATGCAATTCATAGAGTGTGCAAAAGAACAAAAGAAAAAGGAAAAAGGTAAGGAAGTTCAACATAGCAGCAGCTATCACCTGAACAAAAAAAGAAAAGAAAAACAGTTTCGCAGATAATTGAATATCATTTCTGGAATTCTCGGGAAAAATAAACGAACAACGGTTGAACAATTAATTATACATACCCAAATGAGCACTCTTTTCATGAACAGTTTTTGTACCGTACTGAGCAAACGTTTTGTCGCAGTATTTACATTTGTAACTGTAAATAGGTGAAATTAATTAAACAGCAAAACTGGTCTTTCCAATTACTGAATAATTTAATTTCACATGAAATAGCAAAACTCATCTCATGAACGGTTTAGAGATCATACGCCAATCTCAGCCATAAAATAATCTGCTTTAAAAAAAATAATAAAAAATTCCTGAAATATCCGTTTGGGTAAACGGGAATTTGAGAGAGAGAGAGAGAGAGAGAAAAAAAAGAAGAAAAAACAAAAGAATCAATGAAACGGAAGTGAGAAACTAACGGCCGTTCACCGGTATGAGTTCGCTCATGAACTTGCAGCGTTGCTTTTTGTGCAAATTTTTTTTCACAGAAACGGCAATAAAATGGTTTCTCACCAGTATGGCAACGTTTATGAGATTCCAATACTGATAAGTAAGGAAAAGCCTGCAATTTTTATTTAAAAATAACTTCAAAACTGAAATAAATTTAAAATTGTGTGAAAAATTTTAAGTGAAGTTTTAAAACTTCGCAGTTCAAAATTAAATAATTTAGAATGAATGGGAATGTTGCCTTCCATGATATTTGCTTACATTCATTTTCAATCACAACAAATGACATGCTGTAATGACCGAGTAAGCTGAAATATCAACCTTCTGTGGCAGATTTAATTTCTACAGTTGGGGTTTAGATAACGGATGGAGTACCTTGCCACAGTTCCCACATACATGTCGTTTCCCGGTATGAATCCTAGTGGTTGTTATTGCTGACACATCCGTACTTGTATGAGCCGTTTCACTGTGGACAACGATAAATGGAGTTGTTGGTTGTTGTGGCTGTGATGATAGAGGTGTAGTTGACGACAGGTGTGTTAATGATTCACTATGTGATGATGTTGCGGATAATGAGTCCGATATTGGATAATCGGATTCGTCGGGAAGAATACATGCCGTGTTTGGTAATGCTTCAAGAGCGCATGAATTTAGGTGTTCCTGAAATAGATCAAAGGACTTTTATTCAGTTTAAACTTTGGTGAATAATTAATTTTTTTTTCAGTTTTCAGCTTTTGTTCCGCTTGGTTGCAAGGTCGCTTTCTGTGAAGCATTGGCTTCATAAGTTCGGCTCCTTAGATGCAAGTTGTTGTTGTGCTTTTCCCATTTCCCTTGTTATTGTGTTTTAGACTTAAGACGATTTTCTTGCTGTACTCCTTGCCCATTTCATTCAGGTGGCGTAGAATTCTTTTTACATACGGCCATTATCGGGGATTGCTGAGCCAAGGTATTTGAAACTGTTGCATTTCATTCTTCATGCGACTATCGTTGCCCAACCAACCCGTCGCAAAGGTCTATCGTCGGTGATAACATACCTGGGGATTGAACCCTCTATGTGTATCGTATCAATCGCTCGACATGCGCATTACCCACTGAACTTGGTGAATAATTAATAAAATTTTTTATTTTTCCAGGAATGAATTTTGAATGATAATGACCCTAACTAATACACCTAATATCATCAGTGCCATTTAGATATTGCAACTTCCACACGAAAATACTGGCAAATTTTTGATTGCTGAAAATTTGTATAGGAATAATTTGAAACAGAATAGTTGAAACCTTAAAATTTGATTTTTTTAAAAAATATCTGTTGGCTCTTATCACTAATTTCTCATCACACTTTTCATTAACGTTCCATTTCATCAATAAGTAATATTTCGGAGATTAGTACAACGAGGAAGAAAGGTAAGCTAGGAAGAAATTTATTTCAGTTCATCCTGACACTTGAAACGAAGCAGTGATAGAACGAAGTTACTGAAAGGTTAAACTTGATAGAAAGCGAGCGGTGCTTATTGGACCATGGTGCATTCGAGAAGACGTAAATAAAACGACCGAACTGTATTTTGTAAAGTGCACTGCAAGCATTTACTTAACTATACTGCGCAGCTTGCACTGCATGCATTTACAACTTGCGGTGAATTTATTTCACTCTTATCTCATTTCAGTGCTTTTTTTGAACATTTTGAAAAGGAAAAAAATAGAAAATTTTCAAAGGACCATTCGTCACTTCCGTTGAAAGTGAATGAAACGAGAAAAGCTGCGCTACTTTTGACCTGCACATCATTCATCGTTAGCATTCATTGTCCTACAGGTGTATCACGAGGCTACTGTTTCAGATTTTAACATTTCAACATGTCGCATACGATGGTAAACTTTTTCAAATTCTTCAAGGTGGATTTAAATCGCAATTTGTAACGTTTTGTTCAACTATTCATGTCATTAACTAATAATGATGAGAGATGAATTGACGAAATAGCACACTGAACTAAAATACAACAAAACTAAAATCACAGCACCGTTGCGATCATAATTTAATATAAATGTTAAGTGTCACGATGAAATAAAAATATTTTTCCATCAAAAGGGCATTTTTTGTTATAATGAAAAGCGACCTAAAAGTGTAGCAAACACCCATCACACACAAAACTGTTCAGATTGTAAGGTATTTCATATCACAAATAATAGGCTTTTTAGGAGAAAAAAAAAAAGGTACTGAATGAGAGATGCAAGGCTTAGATAATACGGAGAAGGAGGGGAATGACAAAGACTTCACTATGATGGCTAATTGAAAGGGAATATTTTCACGTAAATTAATGTTAAAGTTTTGCAGATTTAAATTTTGCAAATTACCTGCTTCATGATGTAGAAGTAGATATGATTTGTAGAATGGATATCGTTGTTGTTCGGACAAGTTGCAAAGATGAAGTAAACAGTAGCTGAGGGATTATTGCTGAATGTAGCGGCTTGTTATTAAAGGGAATTGAATGAATAATCAATCCCACTGACCATCTTCAGCAGCCAAAATTGCAAAACTCATCCGTGAACCTTAAAAAATGACTTTTAGTTTTCATTAATTTTTTTCAAAAGAAGAAATTCATGAACAAACATTAACGAAAACCTTCACTTCCCGGTAGTAAAATTATCTTCAATAAAAGTTTGGTACAATGCTTTTAGAAATTGGAACTTTGAACTATACCAGCTGTATGCCGTAATTAAGAAAGAAACTATTTGTTGAATACTGAGGAAGCCAAGCGTATATTAAGTTCATAAGTTTTAAGCAAAACGATGAAAGTGCCACATGTTGACACATTTCCAGGAATTAATTCTACTACGAAATGGTACTTTTAGAGGAAAGCCTAGCAGGGCTATGGTTATCCGAACGGGAAATACATGTGTATTCAATTTTGGAAGGATTGGAAGTAAGAAAATTCGCAAATGAAGTAGGAAGTGGATTTTGCTCATTTGAATTTCGGCATGTGATTTCGTCGGATCATGAAGACTTTAATTAATTTAATTAAAAAACAAAAAGAAAAAAACACCCCGATGGCTTATAACCCATCAATGGTACTTCATAATCAATCATTCAGGACTGCAAATCATAAAAGCGCTGTAAGGCAAAACATCAAAAAGAGGAATTATTAAATAACTGATTGATCATTATCCGTAAAGTAACTCCGTTCATTCAGTTAAAAGCAATTAGTCTTCAACATTGCTTTCACCAATTAGTATATTACATTTTGCAATAAAATGTTAACCAGTTTGGCGCTGAATGAAAACATCCTAATGTAATAATGAGTAATGAGCAGCAATCATTAAGTGTGAGTGTATCAATGGAGTGGACATTCCACTTACTGACCCTCAGCACAGATAAATTCCGGGATATTTTTAGTTTTAATCCTGAATGATAGTAATGAATTCGCATACTATTAAAATTGGACTGGATAGATTTTAACTAAATTCAAAATAATTTAAATGGCTATCAGTCGACATATATTCAGTTGGGATATATTGTTGTGTGTGTGTTTATATATTTTGGCGATTTGTAATGAAATAAAAAGACGAAGAGAGGGATGGACACAGAGAGGGACAGGCAAAGACGAACTGGAGAAAGATAAGATGGAAAATAAGGCATCAAATAATGGTCAAGAAAGGCATGAGGAGCAGAGGCTCTGGATGGACACCGTACTACTACTCACAAACATTTTTCACATTTATCATGTTTAGAAATAAACACTGCTCAAACAAACACCTCCTGGCACCACGGACCGCCCACGGGGTAAAACTCAGGGAAGCAAGCAAGCAAGCCTCTACGTCATATGAGCAGAACAATGGGAACATCAGCATCCTATATTTTGGTTATGAAAAAACTCTTTCCCTTGCTCTCCTACCCATTCCTTATTACTTCCGCATCTTCCGTTTCTTATGCTTATTGTTCGAGAATTTCATTAAAGTCCGAAATCCCCATTTATCTGCCAAAATGAAGAAAAAAAAAAATGAACAGTTGCCACAATATTTTCGAACATTGTTCAAACATTAATTTAATGTTTGAACAACTTGAAGCTGCAAAAATGATGACAAAAATAATAATAAACGAAAAATAGAATAAATTGAAATATTTCAAAAAAATGTGTATGTTGGGATTTGTGGTTTACATAAGAAATGGGATGCAATCATTGTCACTGAGAGTAATGTTTCGATTGAAATTAGACAAACAATTCCTTATAAAACATCCACAACAATGCATGCGTGTCTGTTTTTTTTTTCCCGCAAAAATTCAGCAAAATTTTATCCCAAAAAAAAAAGAAAGGGAAAACACGTTTCCAATTATTGTGAGCATTGAAACATTCAAAAGCCACAATGTATCATCATCCATCGAAGGCAGCAGTTGGAAGTAACTTTGAATTATCACAGGTACTAGAGGATATTTTGTGAAATGAATATAATTTCATTACTTACTTCATGAATGAATGTTACCTCAGAGCAGCAACCTTAGCAGGACATCAGAATGCCATTCAACAACTGTCAATAATTTAGTTTAATGAATTAAAACGCAAAATTGAATCGGATTATTTGAGGAATTAATTCAGGCCAAGGAAAAAATATAAAGATAAATTGAAAAATGAAACAGCAAAGAATGTCTTCTTTTACTTCTAACCTTCTTTGCTGTTATCATATGAGGATCGTTGCAGACATCTTGCATATCTTATCCTCCTATTGTTCGGCTTTTAATTTTAATTAACTGTTTTCTTTCCAAAAGTTGAGCAAATCATCACTTTCATACAACAAATCCCGTCTTGCTTATTATTTACCGTGACAGTGATCGCGAAATGCTCGCATGTCTGTCTAAATTAATGTAAATCTACTCGACACTCTCGAAGTCAAGCCAAAAAGCATGGTGCTCATTATTCTTGCAACTCAATTTTCTGCCTTGCATAATTAATACTTGTCATTATTAATGGAAGCTTTATGGAATGTTCCACAATTATATATGGCCAGTCGAATTTCTCGATAGTTGCAAAAGTTGTCTTTCAAAAGTACTCATGAAAAGTAAACTTTTTTATTTCGCTGATAAACGTTCGCACGATGAAGAGAGAGGAGAAAAGAGATAAAGAAAGGAGGAGAGAGAGAAAGAGAGGGAAGAGCGGAGAAAAAGAGAGGGAAGAGCGGAGAGAAAGAAGGGCTTTCAAATGAATAGCAATTGAAAAAAAAAAGTGAAAAAAATGGAGGAACGAGGGAAAGGGAAACGAGTAAGAATAACGCGCAATGAAAATTTGTGATGGAAAATTTGTAGTGATGATGATAGGTGCCACCTTGTGCTGTGCTATCCTTCCTCTCAAGCAATGAATATATAAGCACTTTTATTTGGTATAATCGAAATATGAAAATATGACATGCATTCATTTTCCTTAATTTAACAAAATGTTTGGAATCCTGCAACGGAGCAGCTTAATGCTTCCTCTGTGTGGTTGGTACCTGCACCTGCAGAGCTTCGATTTGTACATAACACATCTGACAACCACACCACCAACCACCATATCAGTTCACTTTCTACAGCGATAAACAAGCAGTAATAAATCATCATTGCACAATAAGAAATTGAAAAATTGATGTTTCAGAATGTTGAATATCCGTTACCATAGTCATTATTATTGTCAAAGTAAGGAAGTAAGGTACTGTCAAAGTATCCTTACATGCAATTGTTATCACCGTATCAGGGATATGGTGAATTAAACTACGTGAGCAAGTTATAGCGAGTCCAATCGACGTTATAAAATTGCACAGAAATGCTTAGAACTAAACTTTAGGAAAACAGAGAAGGAATATCGAGGACAAATGTTAAGTAGTTCACTCCTGATAGTTTACGAGGTTTATGGCTTCCGGTCAACGCATAATCCACAAACCTGCTTCTCAACTATTGACTCCAGTATATTTAGGATTTTCCAAGAGACAGCGGAAAGAGACAGCAATTCACTATCACGGAACCATCGATTAAAATGGTGAAGAATTGCCGGTGGTTACGCCACATCGGTGAAGATGGGGAAGCCTCACTATGATGACTTTCCTTATATTTCTTGGTGGTTGACGTTCATTACACCCATTATTTCTTCAGACTTCCATTGTTTTCGTTTGTCATCCTTCTTATTGTCGTTATTGTCATTGTTGGAAGGGAACGTCAAAAATGAGAATGATGCCTGCTGCTAGCAAAATCACATCTGTTCAGTCGCGAAACTGCTCTTCACTGTGGAAAAGTTCGCACTAAAAGTTCTAATTGTTAGTGCCGAAGAGTTGATAACGATAATACTGATATGATAATAGTAACTGATAAGGTGAGGGAAAACGATTGGCATGTTTTCTTGAACCTTATGGAATGACTTGTCACATATTCAATTCTGGAATACAATTCCAGGCGACACTGCTACTTCTTCAGTGAAGACTATTCCACCGCAACCACAAAAAGGGGGGAATGAAGTAATGTAAGAGCCACATTTGCTACAGTAGAACCGGATTTTTGCGATCGGGTAATCTAACTTCGCCTTGGGTGGTATCACCATCTGTATCTTGGAGACACACACACACACACACATACATATATATATACCACTGTTACAAAATACTACAAGAATCATATGCATAGGAAAAAAAAACATTCAGTATAACTAACCAAAACGACTTATTATAGACAATATAAGACTTGTAGCATAACAATTTAAAAAAAAAATGGAATTAGAAAATTTAAAAAAATAAAATAAAATTTTGCCGAAAGACGACTAAGATTAATAATATATGTTCTCTTATCAACAAAAATATCTGATTTTTTTTTTTATTTTTGTAATTTAATTAGTTAAAATTTTTGCAATCACTTTACAGATTATATAATAAACAATGAATTTAATAAATGGAAAAATATTTGCCTATCTGTAAATGTAACGGAATTAACAAAATTAACTAATGAATATACAAATGATGAATCAATGAGGTATTTTGATTTAACCATTGATAATAAATTGATTGCTGCCATTTTTACTTGCCATATGTTTTGTGAAAAGCATGAGAAAAAATGATTTGTCTAAACTATTGACAAAACATTTTTGATTACGAAATATTTTGCTTTTCATAATGTCCAAAAAATTTTTTCAAATACCAATAATCTATGAGGTTGAGACTCTGGCTATTCGTGAAAAGGCAGGTAATCTAAAAGTTATTTAAAAGACTAATGATCTTTAAGATTGAGGCCCTTACCTTTGTGAAGAAGGCTGGGTTATGAGATTGAGGCCTTGACCTCCGTGAAGAAAGCTGGATTATGAGATTGAAGCCTTGACCTCCGTGAAGGCTGGATTATGAGATTGAAGCCATGACGTCTGTGAAGAAGGCTAGATTGTGAGATTGAGGCTTTGACCTCTGTGAAGAAGGCTGATTATGGGGGTTGTTTCTGGCATGCCACAGTGAAGTGATGAGTGTAACTTCTGAAATATTCAAACAAATTATACCCTCAAGGTTTGTGGGATCGTGTTGTTTGAACAGTCTAAATTACAATTAAATTCTATATTAACTTTATTTCATAACATTCGATTTTAATGTTAGTTTTAAAATGTTTGCAAAGTATAATTCAAAAATGCTTGAATTTTCTTTGATTGCCATTCAATTTTTTTCGTTGTTTTTTTTTAGGATCTCTGCGGGAGCAGATAAAAGGCGCATACGGAGAAAACGTAAATTGAAGTGTAACTATAGAGGTTCCAGGAATCAGCGACATAAAAACGATAAGAAACTAAAAGAGGTGGAAAAGCCTGAAGATGAACGACAAGTTCAGATAATGAAGGAACGGGAAAAGAAAAAGATTCCTACAGATGAAGAA
Source organism: Madathamugadia hiepei (assembly GCA_013365335.1). Taxonomy (NCBI): domain Eukaryota; kingdom Metazoa; phylum Nematoda; class Chromadorea; order Rhabditida; family Onchocercidae; genus Madathamugadia; species Madathamugadia hiepei. Next base: position 15,137 of record JABVXS010000196.1, read on the forward strand.
GGAACAGGTAAACATTGGAAGAAATTCTTACCTATCCATAAGGTAAAGTATGCAGGATACTTATCTGAGCTACCTGAAAAATAATGTAAACTTATTCAAGGAATTCTTTTATCAGCGCATTTTGAACTTTTTTTTCAGGTATTCAGGTGAAGCTAAGAAGTTTTTCGAGAAAGGGAATGAAAAAGCTTAGCGAAGGATTTGTTTCAATAATGAATAATGCAAAGAGAAGGAAAGATAAAAAGAAAGACGAGCAGAGTGGAAAAAAACATCCTGAACCAAGTTCGAAAAGTAGCTCAAAAAAAACTTTATTAGATGTAAAAAAGTTTAAAAAAGACGGAAGGATGAAAAATAAATTGGGAGAAAAAGTACCAAAACCTGCCGTAGTTCCTGAAGTACCACCAACTTCGGAACATTCGGATAAAGATAAAGGGAAAAGATTGAAAGTGAAAGAGGAAGATGTGGAGAAGTCTGGGACAGGATCAAAAAGTGTCAGTGAACCAGAGGTGGGAAGTAAAGATGGAAGCGGGAAAATTAGTGAGAATTTGACAAATTTACCAAAGCAATCAAAGATTAAGATGAAAAAAATGACGAAAGACAAGAGTGTTACCGGAAATAAATCCAAAAGTACCAGCAAATCAGATAAAAAAAACGTTCAAAAGGAAAAATTAAAAAAGCCTTCCGAAGATTTTCATAAAGCTGAAAAGTTGAAAGATAAAAAGGAAAGCAAAAAATACAGAGTAGTATCGAGGAAAAAATTTACTGAAAGTAAAACAAAGAAGCGAAATGGAAAGAAAGCCGGCGATGATGATGTAGAAGATGGTGAAAATGAAGATGATAATAAGGAAATTAAAATGACAGAAAAGGCGGTAAAAATGAAAGTAATCAATAAGAAAAAGTCGAAAAGTTCGAAAAAAGTTAATTTGGGTGGGAAAATGAAACGAACAGGTGAAGTCTTAATGTCTGGAAGTGAAATGGAGCATGAAGAAAGGGAAAATTATGAGAAAGTTCGTTCCGGCAAAAAACCTAAAAAAGAGGATAGAGAAGCTCGTGATGGTCAGCAAGGTAAGCAATGGTCTGCAACAACTTCACCAGGTAGTAATTTGACCTCTTCATCACTATCCCATTCCTCATTTACACCAATATCGGATGACACTTCTTCTTCGCCGGTGAAATTGGAAAAATCGTTCACAACAACCGATACCTCGGAAAACGAAGTATCCAAGGATGCCACGGAAGAGACCGAGGAAGAAAAAGATCAAAAACACCCGAAGGAAATAATCGGGAAAATGGTAAGAGGAAAAATGAACATTTAAGTTTAAGATGGAAAGATCATAGAAATCGATAGCAGAGAATTAGAAAATTTTTCAGAGAGGCAATGAAGTAAATGATATGACAATGATGCGACAATATGGGAGAAACAAAATCGAGGAGATTGAAAGTGATATTAGTCAAAAAGCAGGTATTAAATGTGTCGTCATCATCATCATCATCATCATCATCATCGTTATTATCATCACTATCGTCATCATCATCATTATTATTATCCTCTGAATTGAAAATTACTGGATGGAACAGAGGTCGAATGCAGCTTGTGAGAGAATTGATTCGGATGAGAATTTAAATTTTGCAAAGTTCCAGAATTGGAATCATCAGAAGAACCTGATAGGACATTGATGCAGAAAAAAGAATTGATGAATGAGAATATATCATCAAATATGACAACTTCCAATGAACCAAGTATTGATTCTAGGTATGAATCCTTCAGCAACTTGTAAGTATACATTCTTGGTATGATATCAGGAATCCAGGATATTAGAGTTTTCATTTGCCTTTGTATTTCCACCCGAAAGCGTACCACTAGTCAACACTTTGTTGGTTAATCAGTTCATACTCAACTTATGCAACGTGTTCAACTGGGCTCGTACTCAACGTGTTCGACGTACATGAGATCGTACTGAACATGAATGAGTTTTTCAACATACAGCAATTAAATTACCTACCTAAAGACGTATCTTATTCAAAGATCGATTCTAAAATTTCTAAGCTACCAAGCAAACATGATATCTCCATGATACTTCCTTTTCATACTTCATCTAAGAAAATTTTAGCTCTGATACGGTACAGAATGAAACAAATGAATCACAAGATCGTTCACACTTGAACGGACTTGCACAAATTCGAGCAATTCTTGAGATTTATGGAACAGATGAAAAGAAAACGGTAAGTAAACACTATTTACTAATTTTTTCTTTTTCTTCCGTTTTAGCCTTTGTCCCGCTTGGTTGCAGGGTCCGCTTTTTGTGAAGTATTGTCTTCATACGTCCGGCTCCATAGATGCAAGTTGTGTTGTTGTGTTCCATTCCCTTGTTATTGTGTTTTGGACTAGGGACGATTAAGCGATTTCTTGCTGTACTTCTTGCCCATTGCATCCAGGTGGCGTAGAATTCTTCTTTCATACGGCCATTGTCGGAGATTGTTGAGCCAATGTATTTGAAACTGTTGCATCTCATACTTCATGCAACTATCTTTGCCCGACAGACCCGTGTTGTCGGTGATAACATATCTGGGCATTGAGCCCTTCCTTGTTTGTGTACCTTATCAATCTCTCGACATACAGATTACCCAGTGGGCTATAGGTAATCTTCAAATAAACGCTATAAGTTAATCAAATATTTGACTATGAAAGGATAAAGTGCTTCAAAGATGTTACAGCATACTGAATATCAAGTTTTGTTAGAATCATGTATCCCAAATGATCATTGACTGTTTTAGGAAGCATTTACCAAATTATTCAATGAAGACATAATAATGAATGATAGAGAAATTGCTGAAAATTTGAGGAAAACAGTCTGTGATTTACCAATGAATACAGAACTTCTGAAAAAAGTTAGTGATTTTTGAAGCGATAACTTTCCCGAACTCTTACGATAACGTTCGTTGTGCTTAAATTGATAAATCCATCCATATTTATCGAGGATGGCCAAAAATTCTTGGTTAAAATGAACATTTTTAAAAATTTTTTAAAGGATGAAATTATTTTCAAAATGATTCGTTAAATTTTACAGTATCTAACCAATAATCATTGTGCTTAATGTGACAAATTTATCTACATTAATAAAATTTTATACTATACAATCAATATATATTGCAAGTGTTTAGGTATTGAAAAAAATGCTAAACAGCGGTCTTCTTATGAAGCAAGAGTATGAAATGCTGGAAAAGAATTTGGTACCACAAGCAATAAATGAAAGTGTCACAATTGCATTGCTTACACAAGTTTTGCAACGACAGAAACTTAACAAGCAACCAACTGCCTAATTACCAACAACTTCTTACACCTAACCTAACAAACTAGGCATTTTCAAAATTCATTTAAGTAAAATTAATTTAAAAACTTCAAGACAGTACGATATCTTTTTTCTGTTAATGAATTTGACTGTTGGAAAACTTTTTTTTAAAATCTTTTCATTAAAAGAAAAAACACAAGATGGTAAAAGAATGTCTAGTGGCCAATCAAATTGAATTAAAGATGTACACTGCAAAGTCAATTAATTTTATTTGTGTACTATTGAAGGAAGTAAAATAAAATGGATTACTGTAATGACCGGTTTCCCTGAAATTGACATTGAGCAGTTACGTCCACAACGAAGTATTTATCCACGTGTGAGTGTTGATATGAGTTTATTCGAACGTTTAGCATCATTCCAGAATGTCTAACAAAGATCATTGTTAAATCCGTATTGATTCTTTCCCAATTTCAAAATTCAAATTTGCCCACATGAATGATATTTATTCTGCGTCATCCACTAACGAAAGAGGCCCTGTAAGCAGTTACGGCTGTTTGTTGGAGGAAGTACACTGAGATGTCCTGAATTTGAGAGTATCGTAGTCTGCGAATGTAGGGGAGGTTGTCTTGAAATGACTGTAACATTTTTGATTATTAGCTGTGGAGCATGAGATATAACAAAATGAGACATTTCCAGTGTAATCATTTGCGTACATTGTCAATCCAAATGATGCAGTGGGAGAAATGCTGGGAAAGAGATTAGTTCAATAGCAAAAATTAGAAATTATAGTTTCATTCAAATTTTGAAGCTTATGATTTCTTCTTACTTCTTTCTCCTTCATCGGTTTTCTAAAAACCAGAAGTTCACTAGTTTAAGCAACTCATAACAAATATCGGTAATTGTTTGCAGGATGTTTCCGGCATATGATCGAGATATTCCTCGTCGTCCTCTTGTTCCACCTGATGAAGAGAACGATTTCAGTGGTCGCTTTGGTTCTTTCGTTTCTAAATCAACAAAAAAATGTGAAAGTAAAGAACGGAAATGCGAACATCAAGAAAGAAAGGCAAAAGAAAAAGCGAAAAGAAAAAAAGAACTTGAAAGAGAGCGATTGTTATCACATCATTCCATTAAGGTATTGTTAGTGCAAACTAAATTTCATGAAATAGTGGAGAAATTGGTTCAAATCAGACATATTACAATTTTGGCCAGTTTTCTTAAATAGTTTATCAAATAATAATAAAATGGTGGAGATATCTATGCATCATCTAAGAAGATCATTTCTCTCGAGACACCACAAGGAGGGCTTTAATACTAAAATGGTAGAGTTGGCTATGCATCATCTAAGAAGATCATTTCTGTCGAGACACTGATATAATGCACCATACTTATTCAATATTAAAGTAATGCTGGATTCTCGCAATACTTTTTTTGATATCATATCAGTAGCATGGCTGATATCAGACTTGTGTCGTGCAAACATAAAAGAAGAGGGAATCAGTGAAGAAGTAAGGCAGAGGCAAAATAAAAAAATGGAAGCTTTTGGCTAGAATTAATTACTTTATCAAGCTGTATGGATGATTTTTTTAAACGGTTGGATGTCTTTTACAGATGGTCGGAATCAATTCAGATGATGAAAGTGATATCGATGTGCCTGTAGATCCTGTCCATACAAAACAAAAGAAGTCGAAACATTCATCAAAAAAAAAGAAACGCCGAAGACGACACAGTTCCTCATCATCCGATTCATCGGAAGGCAGCAGTTCTAGTTCAAGCGGAAGCAAATCTAATGCACGACTTTCAGTTCCGCAAATGATTTGTGTTAGTCGTAGATTTTTGATTATATAGATTGCATTATTTTTCTTAAAATTCCCAATTCCATTGGTAATAGACTCATTTTTGAATTTTAGTTTTGATTTTAAAACAATTTGTCGAAGTTAATATGACAAAATCAGAAATGACTATGTATGAATTTTCAGTAAAGCTAGCAAAAATGTTTTCTATTGATGGTTTAAAACTGTTCGATTGAATCTACAAAATTCAAAGTAGATTGTTGTATACTTACAGTTCTTATTTTTTTCGGTAGTTCAGGCAAATCAACGTTGGTGCTTTATGACTGACTTCGATCAATTTAACGCCAGCTCATTTATGATAATGGATTTAAGAGGTGATCGTTCTAATGCACAATACGAATCTTTGTACAAGGGCGACGTTGCACAGTATAATTTCGTATTGAAAAAAGTTCTTGGTGGTGACGAAACACTTGAAAGGTTAACATCTGCCTATTTCTAATACCGCAACTATTTTATTTATTTTTGCAAGAGATTATCTGAGTTCTTCGAGATAATTCTTGCCGATTATCTTCATCGAAAAAAATTTTAATGCCTCATGTTTGCAGGCTTCGTTTTGGTATTTCTGAAAAGAAGCAAAACATACATAGATACTTCAATGATACAGTTAGGAAGACCTGGAAAGAAGATCCAGAGCGATTGTGGAGAAAAAAAGAACTAAAACCTTTTACAGATTACATTGAGCTGTCTAGATTTGCTCTGTCGGAGGATGATTTAAGGGTGATGTCATTTTATTGTTACTTTATTGCTATGATTTCCGTATTTTCCATATCTTTGTGATTTTCAACTTCGGAACTTAAGGATGAGAACGGAAATTTGAGCGTGGAAAAATGTAATGCAGTTCAAGGTGGAGGGTCGTTGGTTGAAGCAACTCCAGAAGTGAAAAGTCGGAAGTACAATGCTGAATTAGGAAAGGATCAATGTAATATTGAATTGTGGTTGAAATTTTTGGCAGTTCAGGTAGAAATTATTATGGTCTTGTCTTTTTCCATTAAAGTAATAAATTATTTGGTTTCTGATTACCATTTCCACATCACTTTGAATATAACTGGTAACATTTATGTGGCTTTTTCAAGGATGATGTATTTTTGGCTCAAGACAATCCGGAAGTTAAGAAGGCAAGGGAAGAGCGACTTACGAGTCGTGAGCTCTTGCAACGGAAAATGAGTATCTTGGACAAGGTTATGGATAATTTTGTATCTTTGCTAATAGCACTGTGACATGTTAATTTTAGCATGCTCTTTTCTTGTTTTCTTTTGTTTTTGTTGGATTGTGATAGAAAGATCTGTGAAACGTTTTTTTTTTTTGGAGATTATTTTGTTTGCCTTTTCAGGCTATTTCCTTCAATTTCAACTGTGTGAAACTCAAAATGGAACGGGTAAAAGTTGGATTGCATTTGTGGGAGGATGATGTCTTTGTTCGCGAAATTAGAGATGTTAATTTTTATCTCGATTATATGTTTATTGTTAAACTTTTGTCTTGCTTTAATAATGGGCACTTTTCTTTATTATTATTTTTACTTTCAACATTTTCTGTATGAAAATTTATTAAGGTGGAGTTCAAACATGTCAATGATCCGGAAATGTGGAAAGGTATACTTGATCTTTTGGAAAATGACCCGAGACGGTTTAATCTTGCAAATCAGGTTTTCCTACATCAATTTTTTGTTGATTTATGCTTCACATAAGATTTTTTTAATTTTTGAATGAATATGACAATTGTTTCACTCTTTCTGTTTTTGTCATCTATATCAATTTTTTTTTTGTCACTACTTTTTACATGCAATTTTGAGACCTTTTTGGTTTCGAACTTTTCGACTAAATATTTTTAGTGTATGAAGATGAAAGTATGTTTGAAGAAGCTTGATGAAATTCGTAGCGGTAAATTACTGTCACACAAGGCACTGCCGAACACTGAGCAGTTCATGGCATCAGTGATTCTTCGTAAAATACGTCTTCTGTTGAAATGCGGTCATACTGAAAAGGTATCTTGATGTTACGTGAGCATTTCTGCTGTTTTCAATATCAGTACTTTTTCACGAACATTTATGATAACGATTCAACTTTTTCTGGTTTTAATTGGTTCGAAAAGTGAAAAGATGTTGGAAGGAAATAAAAGGTCACACTGCTGTTTGCTGAGAAAGTATTGTTTATACGTTATAGGCAATTGGGACGGCTCAAGCCGTTTGTGAATTTAACTTATGCATACCGGAATCATTTAAAAGTGCAAGTTTGGAAAATATGCGGAAACTTTTTGAAACATTTTGGGATAGTGGGATTGCACGTATTGGCGATGAAGGAGCAGAAGGTTTTCAAATCTGGTTTTAATTCTCATTTTATTTACAAATTTAATATTCAGAGGTGCTAGTACTAATTGCTTCAATTTTTGGTTTAGGATGGGCCAGATCAATGGAACACATAAAGAATGGAACGGTAAAAACAGATCGATTGCTATGCCAGGAGGAACAGGTGGAGTATGACGAGAAGGAGGCCGAATTATGCAACAGAGTTGGCTCAAATGGTTTAAAATTACCTTGTCATCGAGTCTGGGTAGAAATAGAACGTTTGCGCATGCAGTACCAATGGCGACCGATCAGAGATTTAGGCGCAACAGTATGTTTTATCCTTATGTCTTGATACTATTGTAGCAGTGATTCTGCTTTTTTCCATTTTGTGATTATTACAGTTCGATGATAGAGAACGAGTTGTGACATTTCAAGATATTGAAGATGTGTTGTATACACTTGACCCTACTGTTACTTTCGATCTCGTCTGCAGCATTCTGGAAGAATTTGGAGCAGTGATATATGGTCGGGTACGCGAACATTTGGAATAGATTTTTTGTAGCATTAAAGGATTTTTAGCCATAGTTTTTTCCACTCCCTTGAAATTTGTGAATCATAGGATGCTTCAAGATTGGACTGGAGTGGTACTGTGGTTGTTAAAACTTGAATAAAGTTCCACTGAATCTTTCTTGACATAGTTCATATGCGGACATATGTGAATTGTGATAAACCTAATTCATTATATATATTTTTTAATTTTGATACATCGAGTCACAGAAGAAGTCCGATATACAACACCTAATTGAGTTTTTTTTTTTTTTAATAACTCTCTAAGCGTGGTGAAAAACAAAGCCGAGTCTGTGTATTGACTTTAGGTTGTTCCTGCGTCGTCCAAACTTGAAACTTTTGCTGCTTCTTTTTAGGACTCAGCCTTACCAACGAATATCATGCATGAGTTTGCCATTTTTCCTGATCTCTCTTTGCGCTTGAAAAATTTTGAGAAATTCATGAGCAGGTTTTTCGAACTGGCTTCCAATTATATACAAGAAAAACGAGATTTATTTCTCTCATCACAACTTCTCACGTATGTTTTATGAAGCTTGTCGCTATTGTTATTAAAATTTTAAGCTTTCATTTGCTTTGGTTCTCGTTTAATTTTTATTTACCCTTATTTTAATTTTAGTTCAGTTATTGTTCTTTTTACTTCATTTCATTTTACAAGCAGTAATGGTTATAAAATGAAATGAAGTAAAAATTCATAAAATAAGTCACACTTGTGAGAATGATTCTATATCTTGATATCGGTAAAATCTTTTGGGAGAGTTTAATTAATGACTTCAAATCTGCTTCGAATTTTTCTTGTTTGATTTAGATGTCTTAATTTTCTAAAAATGGATGGTGAGTTGAGCGACAAAACGCGTTTGAAAAGATTTCGGGAGGAAGCAAAAAATATCTGCAATAAAAGCAACAATTTGCACAATGCTTCGCTAATGGCAACATTTGCAGAAAAGGCATGTTTTTTTGGATGTGTTCTTGGTCAAGATCCAATTGAAAAACATCTGGAAAATTAAACTTGGTAAAGCGGAGAAATAGAGAAAAGGTGAAAGTTATGCAATGATTGATTTGTGATTGTTTTAAATTTGGTGACTCAATTTAGATATATGAGCTTGGAGAAAAAGATGCAGCAAAAGTTTGTGCGAGCAAGTTCCTTGTGGCGAATATGTGGAGCGAGGTTGATATGGCGCGCACAGTTTCATTGCTTCGCATGGCTATTGTATGTATATCTGCGGCTGGTGATGAAACCGAAAAGCGGCACCTTATTTCCAGTTTTATATGTGAAGGAAAGCTCGTGGTTAATGTGGTAATTTTAAATTTGGAGAAAAAAAGAAAAACCAGATTATAATAACTTTCTCAATGTTTGAGTTTGTTCGATATTATTGTATAATCGTTTGTAGTTTGATTCCGGAATTTTTTACTAGAAGGTGTTTCTTTCATTGATTTTATCGTGGTTTCAGATAACAGATGTGTACTTTATTAAACTTACTTGGTGCACTGTACACTCGCATGCATTACTAGAACCTGAGTTCTGAGAACTGAGATACCTGAGCAGATATAAATTTGTAGTGCGAAATTTTAAGTATTGATTTTTTCATTTTAGAATTTTTTTAAATTATTTTTATAGTGGCTTCAGATAACAGATGCAAAGAAAATTGAAAAGCAAGTGAACATTCGCCTCCATAATCTTTTGACAAGCGAATGTGAGAAGGAAACATGGGAAGGCTCTGCAGTTGATCTTGCCGCTTCATTATTTCTACTTTTCGCGTACTATTATGCTGACAGCAGTAAAAGAGTTTACAATCTGAAGAATTGTTACACAACTCTGTCTAACATCATGGCAAATAATTCACAACGCAGATTAACGGTTCGTTGTGCTTAAAATGAGTGTTACTTCTGTTGTTGAGCACGAGGTGGTGTTAACTTGATTCAATGATGAAGTCAATAACCTATTTATAAATGAAAGAAAACTGAAAATATGATTGCTTAGTGAATTTAGTAACGAATAATACATTTCTTGAGAAAGTTTGGACGTTTCTAATTCATCCATTACATTGAAGTTTCATTAGTGAATTGTTACGTATTAAGAATTGTAAAATCATAATCGTCGCATTAATCCTAGAATCAGTGCTTTTATTCTAGAAAAAATATCTGGAACTTTTGCATATGCATCTCGCGAGCAATCCATGTGAACCTCAGCGCTTATTGGTAGAAGCGTCTGCTATGGCTTATGAAAAATTTTCGACAGAAATATCGTTTTTAAAGACCTATATAGACTGTTGTGCTGTAGGAACACGAGTTATACATTTAAGAAGATTCCTGGAAAATGATGTCAAAGGTTTGATTTTGTTTTCATTTGGAGTCACTTTATTTGCAGCTGTATATCTTATTTATTTGTCTTAATTAGGAAGACTGATATTAATTGCCTTTTTAGTTTTTGTACAGATTTTTTCAGTGAGCATGGCAAATAAATTATCCGAAAAATTCAGTAATTCGATAAATTTTTTAATTGTGCTTTTCAATTTTGTATTTTCATTTTAAACTGTTATATTTCCCTTAATTTTATTTTCTATTCCATTTAACCACAAATTTTTAAAAAAAGAAACTTCGATCGCCACGTTTTTGCTTTCTTCTTTTCCTCTTTTGTTTCCTTTTTTTAAGCATAGCCTTCTTATGCATTATAAAGTTTTTCGGATATATTTTTTTTGATTTAGTAGTTCGGGTGATCATTATAAATATTCAATATTTATTTCATTAGTTGACTTTTTCTCTCCGAATCTTTGAAGCACTTGTTTGATTGTAAGAGATTATCGAAAATGAAAGCATTATGTAGGTTTAGATTCGATTTAAATTGTTTCAGATTCGCATGCAAATTACATCCTTGCTTTTGGTTCTGTTTACCTTGAACTGTTACGGCATAGACTGTTACTAGAAACAAACGATTTCCAATCTCCTGAATTGCATCGTCTTAGAGCAGCTGTGAAAAAGTCAAGTGAGCGTATTCGTCACCACGATGATATTTTCTGGCGCTTATTGCTTCTTATCGAAAATGAACGAAAAGATATTTCGCATGCACGCGAGGTTCTTTATTCATCTTTTAAGTCAACATTAATTTTTTTTTTCAAAATCATTTTAACCATATGCTTAGAAATATTCTTTTTTTCTACCACTGGTATCTTCGGCATATCTAAAGTAACTGTTTTAATAATCAGGATTTTCGGAATTTAAGTTCACTACTGAATATACGTTTTCTTTTTGAAGGTCTTCTACCTAGCGTACGCTGAATGTCCATGGTCCAAATCACTCATCATGGATTACAAAGATGTTAATGCTGGTGAACATGAGAAATTATTGGATGCTCTCGTAGAAAAGAAGCTGAGACTCCGTTGTGAGCACGAAGAAATTGTTATATTGCTGGATATGAAGTGAAGACCTCCAGTGATTTTCATTTTACTGTATAGATTCGAATTAATGTAACGTGCTGCCTTCTTTGTTTAACTTGTAAATTGAAGTTTGTAGCATAAATAGACGTTTTTTTTTTGAAGATTTTTGCGTGAGATCTTGTTACGATTGTCATCATTTTTCACTTCCTTGAATTGATTAAAACACCTTTCTTGAATAACAAATGCAAAATAAGGCAAGGATATATATTGGAGTCAAGTATTACTCCAACGATCATTCAGTGGTATTGTTCCAGGATAGTCAAATTTGTTAGACAATAACATGTGATTAGTAGTTTTTTAAATTGATCTCTTGTCTGAAATATTTTTGTTACTGTTTTGGAGCAAATTTGAAATCAATTTCCATGTGAATTTCCGATTTAGCATAAATTTCTTTACAAATAATGCGAAATTACCATCTTATCGATTGTTTTTGCAATCATTAATGGCTATAGCAGAAGGTAAAAAGATTTAGTAAGGCAACAGGATAATAAGATTGCTTTCCTGTGTCATGATAGATTTGATTCTTCCGTTTTTCCTTGATTATGGTACTCCCTTGAATAAGGTCTTTGCGATTTTATAATATTTTTTGAGAAGGATATAACAGCAGCTTACAACATTTCAGATCAGTAGATTGTACACTAACGTTACAATGAAGTAAGTATTCCTGGTTAAGTTTCCTACATTTAGTCTTCATTAATTTTTAATCGAGTTTGATGGGTTTATAGGTGTGATTAATGATTCTAGGTACAATGATATCATATTTGATTAATTACTAGGAGTTTTTGGTGCCTTTAATCACAGATTGAACATTCCATGGTGGATTTTAAGACATTTGAAAATTTTTTAAATCGTGCTTTGCAAATATTGGGTTGTTTCCAGAGGAACAGTATGGCTACGAATTTTGATTCAAAATTAAATATCTCTCATGAACAAGGATTTGGTAATTCTGCCGCTCAGGGAGTGTTCAGGTAAATTTTCGTTGATACTTGCTTTTACTTTTATACCTTTATTATATATCTTGGAAAGTCAACATATGCATGGATAGCATTTTAATTTACATTAATTCATAATCTTTTGCGAATACGTGAAGGTTTAAACTTCGCATTGTTCTACATGTTCATTTCAGAATACATTATTTAACAAGAAATTGAAGTGCTAGCGAAATCATTAATGGACGAGTTTCATTTTTATGTTTTATTTTAGCCATCCATCCATTGTATTTTCGCATATAATCTTTCGTTCAGCTGCTATTTTTTTTTATGTATTTGCGTATTTCTTCACATATTCTTTCATCGTGCATTTTCTAGTCATTGTAAGTTCTTATTGTTTTTATTTTCTTGTTCTTTCTGCTAATCAAGTAAAATTTTCTAATCTCGTACTGGACTATGTCAATTATTTAATATTATTTCCAGCTTACCTTATTATCTATTGATTTTTGGACGGTGAAAAATATAACTGGACGTCTTCTTGTTGGACTACGTTGGTGGAATTTTGTTGACGCTGAAGGCAATAATCATTGGCGATATGAATCAGCAAAGGTACGATTTCTAAAATGATGAGTGAAAGTTGTTGATAAGTTTCTTGTATGTGTTTGTTAGTAAGCAACTGCAATGATTTTGTGATCTGATTGAAAAGAGGAGTTTTTTTTTCTCTTAATTTCAACCAAATTTTAATCTTTTCAAATACAGTTAGTAAGTTTCTGTAAAACTAACGAAATATGTCCAATCAGTATCATTGAAAAATCGATTGTTATAGGATATGTCTCGTTTCGATACCTTAGAACGGCGAGTTTTTTGGGGTGGTCTAGTTGCAGCACCAGCTATGTGGATGATATTAGTGTGCATTGCTTTTGTAACACTGAAATGGGAATGGATGGTGGTAGCTTTGATGGGTGTATTAATGAATGGGGCAAACTTATACGGTTATTTACGATGCATATGGGGAACTACTGATGAATTCACTAGTTATGTATCCAAAATAGCATTCTTTTCAGTAAGTTTCTAATTTCGAAATCAGCTTTTCGCATTTAATTAAAACAATTAATCACGTTTTGAAAATTTATAGTAACAATGGGAAATATAAGAAAAAAAAATCCTTATTCAGTGTCGCGTATATGTTTTTTAATTCTCAATTTTTTTTTTTGAGAATTTATTGATGGTCCTTTCTTTCTAAAGGATTGTTCAAATCACAATAATTCTAAATCATTTTATACAACTCTATCGCTAAATGTAAATTTTTCGTATAACTCGATTTCTGTAGGTTTTATCGAAATCAAAGGAGACTCATTCAAACTGGCAACCGTCACAGACTATATAGATATTGAGTTCAAAATTGCGTCAATGAAATTGATTATTTTTGATAACCGCATTTTTAAAATGATTTATAGTTTATTAACTTTATTTGCGTTGTATTATTTAACAAATGATCAAATGAAAGTGATATTTTTTAATGTATTACCACATCATTTCTAATTATAGTTCAGTTATGGCATTCTTTTCCATATATAGACAAATCAATATGTCAATTTTGCCGTTAACATACTAACGAAATTACCGATAATTAGAACACTTCTCTTCATATGTTTGTTAAGTGTTTGGGTTGTACTTGTTCGAATCGCTTGTTATCAGTCAATTTTTTTATAATTTTTTAGGCTCCATTTCAAGGTAATAAAAATCGTGTTTTAAAAGATTCTCATCGTTTGTAAGCAACTAATATTTTACTCATGAAGATAATAAAAATGGTGATTGAAAAACTGTATGAAAACGATCAGTCGCGTTGACATGAGATTAGTTTCAATGAGTTGTTTCCAAAAATTCCATCAAGTTAGGATAGCTCTGTTTTTTTTTTTTTTGGTATGCTGTTGATTATAAAAGAAATTCTGCTTTAAAGACCATTAACCAAAGAGTCTGGACCTCTCAATGCAGTGGAAAGATCGAAATATGATTTGAAATAAATTATGCAGGTATCATTGGGATTTAAGAGCTATGATTTCATGATCATTTAAGAGGAGTTCATCTGTATATCGGCAATGTTCACTTCAATATTTGATAAGAATAAAAAGTACTTGAATACTTCATCGCCAGAAATAAATGGTTTTAGTTTGCGAAATGAATTATGAAGATATTTTCTGATTCCATTGTGATATCACTTGATGGTCGCGCAGATAGATTGATTTAAAAAACATTGAATTTTATTTAATTTAAAAAATCAGGGTAAAAGTCATGAAAATATAATAAAATTAAGAATTCCCGTCTTGCTTTTGCAATAACAAAAACTTTTTCACTTGCCTTAAAAATTATTTATTGATTTCGATACGCTTAACATTGAAGTTATAAAATAAGTCTGAAAGGTAACACAGAATTTTCTGCTAAAATTCTATCTTTAGTTTGTAAGGTAAAAAAAAAAAACAAGTTTCTGATAAATTTCGAAAATGGAAATTTTTAACAACTTATCACTGATCAACCGAGAAAAATAAGAAGTCAGCAATACTGACAACTATTTGGTTTATTTGATTGTAAATAAACTTTACTACCTGAACCATTCTAAAAGTAAATGAATCTCTTTTCCTTTGCTTCAGTACAAACTTTCATGATAATCGTTTTTATTTCTTACTTTGAACGGAACTTACGAAAAACGCGGGATAAAGCTTGTAATTTTCCGAGTACTTCGAAAAACCATACCTACTGCATATTCGGAAACTTTGACACATCTCAACGGAAAAATGTGGCTGAACAAAATACCTTCTGTATCATATGTTTCATGAAAGGATTGCCTTCGAATCGTGCGACGAAAACTTGAACATTCAATAAAAATTTTTAATGCAAAACGAGTGTGTTAAAACGGTTGATCAAAACCAGAGAAAATTTTGCAAAATGATCAGAAAACGCATTCGATTTAAAAATATAGCTCTTTGTAAAATAAAAAATAAAAAGAAATGAAAAATACAAATGAAGCATCAGCAATAAAAAAAGAATTAAAACAGAATTCTAACATCAATGATCAATTTTGGCATTGGAAATGAAAAGACTATAAATGAAGGATGAGATCTCGGAACACAACTTCTTTCCGAGCAAGCTGGCAAGGAGTTGTGAGATAGACACGACGAAACTCGTTGAAAAAATTGGCTGAATAGTTTGTTTTTGTTTTTTTTTTTTAATAGACATCTCAGAGAAAGACAAGAACAAAACATCAAAAGGGCGAGATAAAATTCTCATAGATTTGTTGGCATGATTTCAAGTTTTTCACATGCTTCAACTTCAAAATCTCTTGCTAGTGTCATCATGACAGACTATATATTGTTTTTCAAAAAGAAGCAAACGAAGGAATATGTACTAAGACATTAGCGATTTCAGTTTGAAATCAGTACTGAAAAAAGAATATAAGGAAGAAGATAGCTTTCTGCTGTTTAAAACATTTGCAAGCTCATCTGCTTCACTGTTAACAATATCCAATAAACATTTCATTTTCCTAGATTCCATCAACTGTGTCACCTCACCACTTGAAATACCTGGCAGTCGTGTCATCTGCCGATGTAAAACAGAATTTGAACGTTTTGATATTACTTTATCACCTGAGCAAGCAAACTTAAACTAGTAAAAGAAATAAGTGTGAATTGAACAAAATAATAGCGAAAAGAAACGACAACAGTATTAGCAGCTACTACGGGGAAATGTTTTAAAGAACTCTTCGCCGGTTGTGAATGAAAAAGTTTTGAGGCTAGTATTACTCAGAAATTTTGATAACTATCAGAAGTTTTCGTTAACGAATATTTTCGCTCCGACATAATTTCTTAAAGAAATAATAGTTCGAATAAAACCCAACCACAGGGAACGTTACCCATATTTCTGAGCACATTGAGGAAGCAAAAAAACCTGATTCAGAGTTAGAGGTTTCAGCGTACTCCACAAGATCACTTTTGACTGCTAATGCTTGAGCGAGATCCGGATCCGGCTCACTTAGCTGTGAAACAGCAAAATATCAAAAACAAAAGTTCAATTCATTCCTCAAACACAATACTATGAATTTTCTTATAAATTATGTTAAAAATTCACTGAACAATGCGTAGTACTCATTAACCTTTGAATTTTCTTTTTTGTGCAAACATTTTTTCGTAACTGTAAAAAAATAGAAAAAATGGACAAACTTCATGTATAGAAAGTTAATATAAAACAAGTATAGGAATATATTTACTTTAAGTTCTTCAAACATTTCACATGAATGCGCAGGATCCAAAGTCCAAAAAACATTCATATCTGGATATGCTCTCACTAAAATTGTGAAAAGAGATCGTGTTTCACGACACCGACGGCTTAATTCACCCTTAAATTTTTGAATAAATTCTCAGTTATCCACTTCATTATCTAAAATAATATTAGAGTAAAAATGACGAATTAAAAATGAATCAGACTGGAAATTTACCTGAAAGGGACCACCATTAACTTTTTTGTAGTCATCTTTGACATTTGCTTCAATAAGCAGGATTACATTTTTATAATGACGCAACATCTAAAGCATGAATGATATTTTAAAAGTCCTAGATAAATAATGATTAAATGAATAATTCAAATAATCATCCAGAACAAAGTTACAAACACTGGGAGAGAACTAAAATAATTCCAAAATTCAACAACTCATAAAAAAGAACCTGTTCAATCTGCTTGAAGATGCGCCCACTATGAAGTGATTGAGTCAAATCATCAAGGGCTTTTCTTTCAACAGCTATGTTTGGCGACAGAATATAATCTCCAACTTCTATTGTAGCTGGCAATAGATCTATACCGCGTTTGTAAAGCACTGTAGGCAGTTCGCTTTGGAATTCTCTCATATCAACTATCACCTAAATTGCTGAATGGTCATAAACTTTTAATTTTTTATCACTTAATGAGTTTCTTAAACTTGGATGAATTGGAAAAGATTAACCTTTGGGCTCCCTTCATTCTGATCTACTCTGCCACCAGCATCTCTAGTCGATCTTTTGAGCATTAATTTCCGAGGTTCTTCACGATCTGTATCATATACACTAGCAGACATCAGCGTCTAAAAATGGTAACGATCAACAAAAAAAATATAGATACGTCCAAATGAATTTCGATGAATAATTATCGCAATCAAGCATACCCCCTGCTCTCGGACCATTTCTTCGAAGGCAAGTTGTTCTTTCCTCAAAGAGCAGAGATATCGTTCTTCCTCATTTGAATTAGCGTACATGACAATGTAAATTGTTAACGGTTTATCAGAGTTGCACGCTTTATACATCTGTAATTGTGCATAACCAAATATATGTAATTATACGAACTATATTTGTCCGAAATGATTCAGAAAAAATATGGGTTTTGGTTTTAATGCATTTCTATTTTTTAAAGTTGTTTTCTCCATAAAAAAAGCTTCACCTCTAACAACCGAAGTGATACCATATCGGAATGATAAAGAATTACAGTCTCTGGTTCGAAAGTTTCCAACTGTTTGATGAGGTTATATCGCTCACCAGAAGGGATGATAACTAGGATGGGATCTTGACTTTCACTTCCAACGTCTTCCGAATTGTTTGAATCTCTAGACTGGTCGTCTTCAACAACATTTATGTTGGCAGTTGATGCATTTTCTTCTTGCTGCAAGAGCACAAGTTTAAAAACGAATCACAATAAAGTAAGTCCTGAATTTCTGAATTACAAAGTAGGTGAGTAACTCCTGAAACGAAAATGATAATACTTTGACACATATTTAAGCATCACCACATCTTTCTAACAGCAAGGATAACTGAAATCTTACTCATAATAGAACAACCTTAATCATCTTCTTTATTTGCACTACGCCGAAACGCATGAGCCGAGACTGCTTTCCGGAGTCGGCCCCCTTCTTTACTTCGTCAAACAAACGACGTCTTTTTCGGCTCTGTCGGGTGATCTCTTTTTGTAACAATTTCATATTGTTTACAGTACCATCCGTTTCGCCCTACAAACAAAAAATTTTTAAATTTCAGACGTATTTCAAAATTAGGAAAAAACAAGATATGAGATGATTAACCTCTGTATTTCCGGAGAACAGAATAATCTGTGAAGGATCCCATGAAGGTTGTGCGTCCGGTTCGGTTTTCTCATTTTCACCAATAAACTTTTGTCCCAGTTGCTCATTCTGGACCCATAAAAATTTTGCTATACCCCAATAAATGATATCTCGTAATTGTCGACATACCTTATTTCCCGCACCAATTAAGAGCACAGCTGGTTCTAGAAACAAGTTGTATTGCTTTAAAACGCAAACTAAAAAAAATACAAATCCTGTTTTAAAAAGAAAGTAATTTAAAATGGAAAATTCAAAAGAGACCAATTCGATGGTAAATGCTATCTACCAAATATGTGTTATATAATGTATTAAATAATTATGTGTTATACAATGTGTTGTGATTCACTAAATAAGACAAATGTGTTATATAATATTTTATATTATGTTTTATCCTTCCCATGGTGAAACCCTTACAGTGGCGAAGAGGTTTGAGTGGTGTGACTAGATGGTGTTGTCCATCTCACGTTGAGGATGTCTCTTCAGGACCAATACTCACCAAAGTGCTCTTCAAGAGATCACTTGAGCAAGGTGAAAGTGGAGAGACGAAACGAGACACGGAAGACAATGGTTAAAAAACACAACTTCTTTCCGAACAAACTGGAATAAAGTTGTGAAAAAGGGTTGACACGAAGAAACTCGTTGAGAAATCGACCGAAAAAGGAACAAGGAATGTGTTATATAATGTATGTTATATAATGTGTGTTACATGATGTGCGTTAAATGATATGAGTTATATAGTGTGTTATATAAGCGTACCTTTTCCAGAATCCACAACATTCATTTTATAGTTGATTTTGATCTCTTCTAGGACATTAAGTAGTGCTTTCCATTTCGGTGGCTCTGAAATTTTTAGTTTCGGTTCGAAGATGTCTTCAGAATTTACAAGCTTTCTTGATGATTTCACGGATTATAAAAAGGAAACGATGGCCCAGCTACGCTTAAACAAGCAAATGTGCACTAGACACAGAAACAAATCAGAAAAAGAAAGCGCAATAAAAAATTAAGGATTTTTGCTTACCTAACACACTTTCTCCAGTATCAGATTTACATTTGCACAATTTATTAACTTCCGAAAATAGTTTTGCAGATGTCTGCGTGAATAACCAACCACTGTTAGTTGCAATCAGCTGAAATTTTTCATTCGGTTCCCACTATGTAAACTGACAAAAGCCTCGAACTTCAACACTCAATTTTGAAACCATTAGAATACCTCGAAAAAAACGCAAGTTAAATGAGCTAAGTCGAAAACAATTTCAAAAAAATTTAATTAGCTCAGAAGCTTTCTTGAAGTGAAAATTGAAACTCACATCTTTATTATTCCTGATTTCATCTAAACAGCAATAAAGAGTAATTGGATCCAGTTCTTCTGCCTGGAAAATGTCAGAAAATATATTATCTTTAGAAAAGCGGCTCAGAGAATATTACAGAAATATTGTATTTCATACTTTATATAAAAGATCTCGAAGTCGTTTGAGATCTGCTAAAAGACGCTGTTGCTTTTCAGTGACAGAAAACTGTCGTCCTTTCAGGTGTATTTCTAATGAAGAAGGCATGAGACCTGCACTTAACAGCATACCTTCGCCATCACCGGTATCCTAGAATCACTTATGAAAATCAATGAATTTTCTATAGCGAACAGAAAATGCAAATTCTGGCATATTTCATGAAAACTTACGTCAGTGAGTTGTGAAGTCTGTTTCAGTTCTCGAACGCAAGTACGTATTATGTCAACCAGCAGAGACTGAACCCTCCGCATAGCATGCGGCAAGTCAGGTGATATTTCTATCATATGAGGCTGAAAAGGAACTTTCTAATTCAAATTATTTAATATTATGCAGTATTTGTAATGAATTTAAGCACAGATATTTTGACGATTTCGCTCTCCTGCTTCATAAAGTGTGAAAAATTTTTTTCACAAAACAAAAATGATGTTGACATAAAGAACCTTTGTAAATATTGTCACATAATCAAATAATATTTTATAAATAGTTATAGAACCAAATATTTGTATCAAATTCAAGCGATAGATTCCCGACGACAGACCTTAGCGACGGATTGGTCGCTCAAATCTAGTTGCAGTCGCATGAATGCTAGAGCGTACTCCAACGATGACACACATGGACAAGACCTAAGATAGAACTGTACCGTGGAAACGACGCTCTGGGACAAATGCTAAGAAGATATAACCAAATACTTACAGAAAATGGATCCACTGAACTTTTAACGTCTACATCAAATCTTGGTAGAATTCGAACTCTCCGAATGTACAAACGATTTAGAAGTCGTTGCAAAACACCCATACCGGAAAGCGCTGAAGGACTGTCACTGAAATAATTATGCACCTTAGTCAATTCAGCAATAAGAGGCTTTAATGCTTTACGCAAATTTTGTAAATAAGCTACCTAAAAGCCTTAACAAAACCACCCGTCTTCTTTTCGCGATATAAACGAAGAATGAATGATTCTTGAAATCCACTTAGCAACCTGAAAAAAAATTCAACAGACGCTACTTCCCACCTATAACAAATTTTAAACTAATTGTACAGCAAAAATGATCACAATATCAACAGACTGATGCGCTCGATGGACAACGATTCCAGCCACATTTTTCACTGGAACTCGTCCTTGCAAAAGGTCAACCATTAGAATCCGTGAGGTAATAAAATGCACTCCTCCTTCCATGTACAGTGTTTCCCTGAATAGCATATGTCAATGTAAGGATTATGTAAGTTTATTCTACATCGAAAAACGAGTTTGTAGCTAATAAAAAGTTCCGCGCCAGTATTATCTGATTTTATAGAGAAAATGAAAGAAACTCACCGATTCTTTACAGAACAATCAGCTGTGATTATCTTTGGCAGGCATTTCACCTTGGAATCACGTAAACGAGAAAGAAAATAAGCCTGAAATCTTAAAACTTCGTAAATTGCTTAGTACACTTTAATTAATGATCAATAATTACACAGACTTTTTATTGTTGTAAGTAAAAATCTCAAAAAGTAAAGAAATATGAAATAATGATCGAGATACATGTTAGAATTATTCCTTATCTACCAATATCTGAAACTAAACCTTCAAAGTTTGGAATTTGATAAAAGAAAGATTTTGATCCTAACATTAATAACCTGAAGGTAGCCTCTGATGAATTTCTTTTATGAGGTGTGTAGTGCAGAATTTCGAAATATAAATAACTAACATCATCCTGTGGTGCTGTATTGATAACAAATACCAATAACTCCGGATCACAGTATAAAATTAAATGATGAAGGATCAAACGTTCCAAACCCAAACCACTAAAAAAAAAAAAAATTAGAACTGAATCGAAAAATTATTTATTGAGAAGTAAAGAAGTAGCAAACCTGGCAAGGACAAAAAGAACATCATCGGCATAAGTATCGAGCATAACATTCCTTTCGAATTTAAGCAGTTCGATCATGTCATCATCCTTGCTTAACTTATTAGTCGACTGAGACGTAACTTCCGGTTTCTTAGCCGAGGATGTCAATTTTTCCATCCAGAATATGTGAATCAGGTAGGCTCAATAATTACACAGACTTCAAATGTTACAAAACAATTTGTCAACTGAATTAAAAAAATTCCAACAAAATCGTCCATAGGTGAATTACCCTTCAGTCTTAGTCTAATTGAAGCAAAATCAAGCCAAATTTAGTGAAATGCTCGGTAAGTGAATTATTTGCTAATCTGATTTAACTGTCCCACCTTCTGATTTCTTCAATTAAATGCTTTTTTTTTAATATTTTCATTTACAATGGGTATGCATCGACGTTTATAAGTGAGGACTTAGAAGTTCCGAGATGTTGACAAGTTTCGCAACTATAGAGATTGAAAAGTTCAGGATGTATATAAAATGTTTCGACACCAAAAAAAAATTTATTTCTACATTCTCTATAATCCATATTCATCCTTTTCCACTTCAACCGCCTTTTATAAGTAAGAATGCATTCTGTAATCCTGATAGATTATGCAATGACGTAAGAAGGATGAAGGTGGAAATAGCAATAATCAGCAACTCTTCAATATGCCACTATTGATTTTCTTTACTAGTTTTTCAAACAATACAACTGCTTTAGCATTACAATGTAATAACGCTAAAAACCTCTTCTAAAAATAATATCGACTCAGTTATCTACAATTATATGAAACAAATAACTATGACAGATCGCATGTGAACACATTATAAGATCAGTGAAAAATATCATGTCTTCATTGGTTTCTATCATCCTCCCTTTGGCTCCTCATCCATTAGTTCGTACATCCCACACACCTGATTCGCCGGTACGGCTTTATCTAAAATTGTAGCAAAGTAAATGTGATTTATTGAACAGGCCAAACAAATTAAAACGTTTAGATGATTGATCTGTTTATTAGGCCATTTCTACTCAAATGCTTCTTGAATCTTTGGAAAATGGATTTATGCGACACATTCTCACTCATTAGATTATCAATATCGAATAAGAATCAGTACTAAATCTCATCTTTTATCGGCTCCTGTCCCTATCTTTCAAAATCTACTCCATTTATACATTAAAAAAATTACTTATCACCAAACTTTGACTTTTAAAAAGAAAAAATGATTGAGGACAGACCAATCTGTTTTGGAAATGGCAACTTGAGATTATTCATCAGAAGTACAAAATCGTCCAAATTTTTCGTCAATCTTGGATTATACTTCTTTTCCTCATCAACAGTTGTTAATAAAAGACCCTGTAAACATTTCATATTTCACTTGATTCGTCATTTTGATGTTCCATTAAGATCTTATTATTTTAAATCTTGTTATATTTTGAATGGTAGATGCCTGTAATCTGTTACACTGTTGTCGTAAATAATTTTATGAGAAAACATACGCGTTTATTTGCCATAATGTTTTGACTTTGAATATTATGAGCTGCTATTAGTAAAATCCTTGTTTCATAAATTGGCTGTTTGAAAATATTGGCGCATGTCAAACATACTTTGTAATCATGAGCTGGATAAAGCAAAAAATCATCAGGTAAGCTGAAGATTTTCTCGTGTACTGACATGTACAATGTTTCTGGATTTCCTGCAAAAAATAGCAATAAAAATTCTTAGCAAATTCTTAGTAACGTCGAAAAAAGAAAATGAATATATATTTCAATGCTTTTTTTTTTCTTTTTTAGATGCTACATAATGTGCTAGAAATTCCTGTTGGTGTTATTTTACAAAAAGTAATGGAACTGATTACCAGTTTTCATCGGTAGCAGTTTGAGTAGAAACAAGAAACAAAAGAAATACACATATTTAAAACTAGTGTTTTAACAATGTTCATTTGAAGAAATGTGAATATGCATAAATTTAACTGAGAAATAGATAAACTGAAGCATACCTTTTTGAAAATCCGTGCGTCCACATCCCCGTATGAGAAGTGTATCACCCGTAAAGGCCATCCGGTGATCATGAGAAACATAAGTTACACATCCTTGAAAAATTCACCTGTTTCTGTTATGAACTCAAAAGAAAAAAAGATTATCCAAAGTTTTAAAAATAAAGTGAAATAATTGGATCTACTCAAATTTGGCCTTATTCGTTTTTTTTAATATCAGGGTGAACGTTATCAAAATGCCCTTCAAATTACAGACTCACTTGGCTTATCATCAGATAATATTTTCTTTCAGTATATTCGAGACCGTAGCATCCACTTTTTTCAATTCTTGAAAATTCTACAACTTTCCAGCTTTTCAACAGAAGATGGGCCCATATATCAGTAACGAACCCACCCTTCAATCCTATTAAAGAAAATACTTCATAGACAATTGGTACAGTTTTGAACCTCTTACTGAAGGGAAGATCATTCTTGAAAATTTTACAATTTGGTTTTATATGAGCTGTTTGTGAAAAATAATACTTATATCACACCGATATTTTGTGTGGACATTTTGAAACTTATGCAATGAGCGATTTTAAAATTTTTTCCTATTACATTGTCTTGTTTTTTTAAGGAGAAGCTAAAATAGTTAAACTATTTCATTTTCAAGAATCTTTAAATAAATTCAATTCATGTTATATTGATGGTTCAATATGAGCTGTTTGTGAAAAAATAATCACTTATAAATTACAAAAAACTTGATGTAATTTGAAGAAGCTGTATCGTATTTACCATTTGTATGCCCTGGTGTAACACGAACTTCTAAATTCTGATTTCCAAACTTCAGTATCTCCTTATCATCAACCAGCACATCTGCACGACCATCAGCATATTTTGACAATATAGAACGCATCTGTGGAAAAATACGCTTCAGTTCGCCAGTACCGGTAATATGATCTGCATGCAGATGCGTGTTAGCACCATATATTGGATCCAAATTGAGTTCTTTGATAAGCTAAAAATTTTCAGGAAACCTTAATTATCACTTTAATTGAGAAATACCACACCGATATTTTGGTGTAGACATTTTGAGACTTTTGTAATGAACGATTTTTTTACAATTTAAAGATATTCAACAGTGAATTATTGTGGAAAAGCAGTCTTTTAATTCATCGATTCAAGCTAGGAACTGGATTGAGCTAAAATTACCCATCAAATTACCTTTACATCTCGTTCGACGGTTTCCAGTACAGGATCTATTATTATTGATTTTCCACTCACTGAACATCCTAACAAATATGTATAAGTGCATGATATCGGTTCGAAAAGCTGAAAAAATTAAAATTAGGAAAACATAAGCTACAGAGATCGTTAAATTTGGACATTGTTAACGGATTGGAAATTCTTCGTTAACAAAAGAATAATTTTTAGAAAATGGTTCAACATGAATTAACTTGGAAAATCTACACTAATTGAAATGTTAAAATCTTCGCTTCAGTAATTGGTGAGTGTTTCATCATGTCGAATTTGCTAGAAAGAATAATCACCTGGCGGAAAATAAGTTTTGCTGCCATAAAAATAGGTACACTCGATTAGAAGGCCTTACGCGTACTCAAACTCTGAAAGGCCAACCGCCATTTGATCTTATGTATTAATAAAAAATGACGAAAAAAATGACTGATAATAATCAAGAAGAAAACGTTGCATGGGCATTCATCATTAAACATAAAATAGTGAAATAATAAGAAATTACAATTAATTTTAAAGTTTCAATTTTATTTCTGAATCAAAAAATATTTCAAATTTGACATAATTCCATTCAGTTAAACGAAACAACAAACATTCATCCCAGATTATATAACAAAAAAATTAACACAAAGCGATGATAACCTTTGATGTTTATAGGATCAAACTAGAATTGCTAAAAGACTTGCTTATATTAGCTTGAGAGCACGGTATTTGTTAAATATTCGAAATTAGTCCTACACCAAGGTGGAAATGAAGATCGGCTTAATAATTGCATTGTGTAAATGGTTGAAATTTTGAAATTAAACTACGTGACTTCCGTTAAGAAAGTTCGATTTTTTAGCAAGCAACAATTTTATCAAAAAAATTGAAAATCAACCAGCAACTGACTAAAGAATGAGTACTGGAACTTATAGCTTATCAAAAATTATTGTTATCCACAAATGATAGAGAGTAAGGCCAAAAAGTAAAATGTGCCAATGCATAGCAAAAAAAAAAAAAAATTGACTGCACGATATTCTTTGACAAATTGCAATAAAAAATTTGTTCAATGCATTGAAAAGCTAAAGAAAGCCTTTGTAATTTTTTCTTTCACTTCATTATTTCTTAATGAAATTGATTTACTTTAAAGAAAAAATTTGAAATATTTGAATTAAAACAATGAAAAAATCACGTGTTTTTTTTCAAATTTTGCATGTGAAATGTTTATTTAGAAGATGAAAGATATATATGCTAACGTATTGAAATACGGCACTACCTTTTTTTTTTAGTTGCATTGAGTAATTTTACAAAAATCCCACAAATTAGTTGCAGTAAAAAGCTTTGTACATTTTTTTTTCACCTCGCCAAATCAACGATAAACCGAGGAGTCAACTGGCACTCTTGTTTCGCTATCGGGTGGTTCTTCATGAAATGTTTATATCGCGGAATGGAATAATTGTATGTATACTTTGTTGGGTTTAATGGAAGTTTTTTTGGTATGGCAGTCGTAATTTTTGGTTTGATCGGTGTTAACGATTTTATAGCATTTGCTTTAAATTTCTAGTCTAATTCTAATATTCATTTTTTATTTTTGATTTCTAAACTTAACGAATTAAATGTTTTTATTTATGGTCAAAAATAATTGATTAATTACTGTGCAATCGTCTTATTATATGGTTTGGAAATGGATGTTTTGTGGAATTATTTATTGCACTATCACTACGATATTCTCTAGGATATGCCTTCACTTACTGACCATTCTACATCTTTAATAACTGGAAAGAACGTATGAATAATTTGTGAAATATTTTAATCATTTTTCATTTCTTTTTTAAACGTATTTACGACATTAATTTTGAATTTTACATAAAATTGAAATTAGAAAAAGATTTGAATTCTTTTCGGAATAGATCTTGAATTTAGTGATATTTTAAATGTCGTTTTGATTCTTTTATTCCACTTTTTTACTTTTAGTTTTTCCAAGAATACGTTGTCATTTTCTTTTTACAAAACATTGTTGGATTTTCAGAAAAGTATATTAAAAAATGCAGTTAGTCGAACGTTACAAATCAAATGCAATCGAATGCGGACATTTATCGAGGAAAATCAGGATTCGTTGCATTTACATGTCGGCCAGTTACGACAGTTCGCCTCATCCACTGGAGGTAAATGCGTTGGTGTTTCAAAAATTTTTTGGAAACTTTCCTTAAATTTTAAATATGTTTCAAAGTTCAATCTTCAAGGTCAGGAGTTTTTCATGAATTATTTTTGTGTTGCGATATTTGTGGGCTCAGGACAGTTTTCAACCATTGAATCGTTTTAACGAATTCCCCTTTTTTCTGCAGACCTACTTTATCACAATTCGAGGGTGGAATCACATGTGTCGAATTTTCTTTTTGTTGTGATGTATATTTCATGGGTATCTTGAGGTTTTATACCTTCTCTTGAAATTATCTAGGCTAATGAGGTACTCAGTAATGCTGTATATTATCCGAATTGATGTATTTGTCATAGGACTAGTTTCGGATGAAATTCGCTCCCTTGTTTGGCCAGTTCTTGCATCTTCACTCGTACACTGTTCGTTTAGTGATCAGGAAACATCGTCAACGTTTTCGGATTCTGATTTCGAGTCTGCTCATTCTGATTTTATATATGAAGAGAACGACTCTGTGATTGACTCTGTTGCTATTGTAAGTTTTTTTTCATATGTGTAATATTCATTTGCTTGGTCCAGATACACTGAATTGATAATTTTCAAGGTTGGGACGCTGCTTTTATTCTGAAAAGTTTTCACGGTAAAATTATCAATGTTAATTAATTTTTTGATATTATTTAATTGCTTGATTACCGTCTCTTTCTATTTGAAACCTGCTGAGCAGGAGTATTACTGAAAGTTACATTTTTTCAGTTTGATTAGCTATGAGCAAGTACAAACCTTCTATATTTTTAAAATGAAAATTAGTTTTGTAGCTGATATGAAAAGGTGGACTGTTTTCAATCCAAGGGTGAAAGAAATGGTTTTGCTAAAACCATTTTTTCAATGCATTTATCGAGAATTCAGTGTTTTAGTTTGTTTTAGTTGTCAAGTCCAACTTTGGTAGACTTGCAATTTCATCGGGAATGGAAACAGGTTCAAATGGATGTGCAGCGCACACTGGCACGATTCCCACCTAACATCTCGGATAAGGAACGATGTTCCTTGCAAGAAAATTTGACCCCGTTGATTGTCAAAATTCTTTGGAGCTGCCCTCGATTTCATTATTATCAAGGTGATAGAAATCATCTAGTAATCATTGTACTAGAAGTTTTTCTATTTTTATAAAGTTGTTTTTTTTAGAAGTTTAAAAATTAAGAATTAAATTTTTTTTTTTTTTTTGCAGATTCAATGAATATTATGCAACACAAATCTTTCACATGAAGTTATATCTACCAAGGGATTGTTTTATGTAGTGGTTTTAGTTTCGTGAAAGTACAAAGTTGTTGGAATTGTTGCATAATACAGTGTTTTAAGGTTTTCATGATGTTTGCTTGACCTTATTGTTGGTACTCGGTTATGAAAAAGCAGAACGTGTTGGTACACTTTTGGCAAATAATGGAATCTTTAAAGGGTATGCTTACTGCTTGTTAAAAATTGTCCTGCTTCATTTCAAGCACTATTTTATATCTGTCGAAAAAAAATTCATTGCTAAATCCTGTTTTTATAAAATGTCATTGTCGAAAAAATATTACACTTTATTGTCTTTTTTGGAAGTTTTTTCAAAAATCATGTGTACAATTTTTAGTTACCTCCTCAGAAAGCTGGAGGACACGGTTCTGAGAGATCTTGATTTAATGCATGTGCTGCTCTGGAAAGTTGATGAAGAGTTAGAAAAAGTGGTACGTGCAGTAGAACTGGGATCTTTATTTGCTTTAAGCTGGCCATTGACGTGGTTTTCACATTCACTTCATAATCACCACCAAGTTTGTTTTGTAATATTAGAAGAACATTTTTGTTCTCTGTTGACATCATTTTCCGATTTTTTGAAGCATTTTAACGAAGAAAGAAAACCAAGAGCAACGAAATGTTGGTGATAAAGAAAATCAAAGAGAAATATAATAGTTAATTGTCTCAGCTTACTTCCTTATTTTGCAGGTTGTCCTTTGTTTTGATTTTTTCCTTGCTACTCATGCTCTTACTCCAATTTTTTTAACTTCTGCTGTGGTTTTATGGCGAAGTAATGCAATTCTGAGTTGTCCTCGAGACATGGCTTCTATCCATCACCTGCTCAATGTAATTCCGAAAGACGTTCCTGTTCAAGCGCTGATCAACGATGCGCAAGATCTTTTTTGGTTATCCCTATGTCTTTATTTATTTATTCAATTTATTAGTTACCCAGTTTTTTTTTAAATTAATTTATTCATTTTATGAATTTATTCAGTTATCCAATAATTCGTTTGTTTAATTTATAACTTATTTTTATTTGCTTTATTTATTTAAACCAATTATATTAATATAACTAATTCACTTATTCACTTTCTTTATTAATTCAACTGTTTATTTAATCGTATCTCATTGATTTGCGTAAATTACTTATTCGATTGACTTGTTTGTTCGAATTTATTTAATCGTTAACTCATCTCTAATTTGTATATTCAAAAAAAATGAATGCATTTATTTTTTTTATTTTTTATTTGTGTTGTATCTTTTTTGTTGAAATATTATTTAATTGTTGTGATTTTGAAAAGCATTGTTTTAAAAATTATTATTTTAGGATGTTTCCTCCTTCACGCTTACGTGGTCCTTTAATGGAAGACTACCGGCATCTTATAAATACTAATCAAATTCGAAAACCATCGCTACCGAAGACATCTCTCCGAAAGTGGTTAGTTGCGGGTACTGCTACTGCAGCGATATACGTTCTGTCGCGATATATGTTTACTACGGCTTCTTATTGAGTCTGTTCTACAAAGAAATATTTTATCGTTCTACAAAGAAATATATATATTATATTTATCTGAAATTGGTCCCTGGAGATTTTTTTCTTAGGCCTTGTAAAATTTGTTATATGTACCACCTTTCCTTGTGGAGTTGGATTTGATATAGTCTTTCGGAGTGGTTTTTTATTCTATGTAAAAATAATGTAACATCTAAATTTTGTTGATTTTTTACGCACAAGTTTCCTGCATGAATCGTTCAATCTGTTTATGAAAACATATCTTTCTGTTTAAGAAAAAGAAAATGGATCGAATGATAAGGCAACTGCATAGATTTTTGAACATGTATTCAGGGAAAAATGTAAAAAATTGTCGTTCGTATGTATTGTATTTGCTTAATTGGTAAATAAAACTTGAACTGTATGATATATGCAGATATTTCAATATCCTTCAGTACGAAATAAGTGATGGCCGATTTCAATTAATCAAAATCATAGCAATTAGACAAAAAGTGTATAAATAATATTTATCAAGGACGTACAACTAATGATGAATTTCAACATTCAACTCTATCATTGTATAATTAAAAAAAAGCATTGAAAACAGCGAAATAATTTTAATTTTTCAAATCGCAATAATTCATTGTTCAAAACATAAAAGCTATCCAATTCAGTTTAACAATTATCAGTGACAATGGATGGGGTTTAATGGAGTGGAGAAGGAGGAAGAGGAAAAGAAGGAGTATGAAGATGGAGAGTGTCTGGTTTTATAAAACTTGTTGTGTGTTTCTGTTTCATAATGTATCAACAGCAAGCAGTATACAGAGATGTGTGTATGTGTATGTGTGTGTGTGTGTGTGTGTGTGTGTGTTTGTGTGTGTGTGTCTGT